>JAKUCA010000287.1:0-18335 GCA_030567025.1 Geotrichum europaeum
TAATCCCTAAAGATTAGACTCTTTCAATAGAATATTCCTAGCTCCATCAATCAATGATCCGTAGATTGTGTCCTGAATCTGAAGTGACTCCAAGTAAGAATATTTCTAGCAAATTTTGAGTTTTTTTTTCCTCGGATGTTTAGAAATCATCTTTTGGGTCTCTTGGGTAGGAGTAACGAGGGACGTTTAAACTAAAAGAAATAAAAAGAAACTTGATTAGTTATTAATAATAAAAGAAGACTTACAAAAACATTTTTCAATAAATCCGTATTCAGTCGTAGAGGACTATCAAATTAGGGAAGAAGATACCTTTTATTCCTTCCGGGGGAACAATTCTCTATTTATAATTTTTAGTGTTCCATGATTAAAAAAAAAAGAAATAAATTAAAGGCGGATGATGGAGAAAGGCAGGTTTCTAGTCTCTTCACCACCTCCGCACGATTGATTGATGACTCTTCTTCATAAGAAGGTCTAAAAAAATATGAGAGCTTCATAACTTAACTCGAAACGGTGTGAAATACAATCTGAAAACTTCATATCTTAAATTGAAATGAAGTAAGTAATAAGACAGGATTGGAAAACCTCATCTCTTAGATTGAAAACCATGTAAGTAATAAGAAAGGATCGGAAAACCTCATTTCTTAAATTATTCTCCAAATACTCTAGACACATCTAAGAGTACAATCGTTTCCCTCCTGGAGTTCTGATGGATTGAATTCTTCCATCGTCACGATACAATGAATCAGGTCTCGGTTCTCCCTTCTCTAGTGGTGTGTTTGAAACAAGATCGGGCTTTTAAACCTTACATATCGCTATATAGAGATGACGTATTTAATTAAAGACTGCGATAGTATATTAATATTTTCTTTCATGTAGCATAGGCTCATGCATAGACTTTTTGCCGACATAAAACCCAATAGCAATAATACTGCTCTGATTACAGTTTGTATCTCTACAAATTTATGCTGTCCAAGCATAGCTTCACATCAGCAAAAAGTTAGCGTCAAAGAGAAACGAACACGGCTGTTATATTTTTTTTAAAAAAAACATATGATGCTGAATTCCTAAGCAGGATACCGTATTGTGAAGTATAGAAAACATGACCCCTTCTGACGATGTCCCTTCATATGAGTCACGGTGCCAATACCGCTCATGCCCCTATTTTGAGAGGTGAATTAGGAAAAAAAGAAAGCTCTGGCTTTGAGGGTGCATCCCCTCACATACTTTCAGCATCTACCTCAGCTACTCCAGACTTACCATGGTCTAACAAAAAGTCACTGTGCAATTCGCTTAGTACCGTTTCTTTTTGCCATTTTTTTTTTCCCATGTGCCCAACGTGTATCGTTCCAGAATGAAAAGGTACCATTTTAAGTACCAGTGGAGAAAACCCCCAAACTGAGCAATCTTGCAAAACCAAAATCTTGTTTACCCGTTAAGGTTGGACCTTCTCAAATATACACACCCACACGAAAATTTGTGTGTAAGCTGCGGTTAAAAAGAAATGTGGTACCTTTGCTTGGTACGTTATCCCACTTTTGTAAGATTTAGGTGGTAATAATGACAAATTTAATATCAAGTATATTATATTTACATGAATTACCAATCTTTAAAAAACCTAACTTCACAAGGCTATGATGATTCAAGTATTTCAATATTACTGTGTAAAAATAATTGTCTAAGCCTAGTTCTGAAAGTAATAAAATTCAAACGGGTTTTCACTAGAATAGAATCGAGACCCCACCTAACTTTTTTTCTATCTGACTCACTTTAATAACCAATATTTAACTACAGTAGCATTAATTCTAAGCTTTCAGTTTATACCTACGTCATAGAATACAACAATACAACGGCCATGAATTAAACTTGCCTTCAAGGTACGCTGAAACGTGATGTTACTAGGGGGTAGTGGTTGACATTGTTAGCAACAAGGCTACAATGATCACGGACGTTTCTGCTCCCTTATTGTTTTTAGTGGAGGTTGCTTTGAGATTCACAAAAGGGAGTTTACGGATTTAACCGAAATATAATACTTGTGGGTTAATGTCTGATTAATATTCATGGCAGCAAGTAGTTTGAGATTTTTACTACTACTAACAGCCATTGGTTTAAGTAAAACTAGGGTTTTCGTATTACTAGATATGGTACCCGTTACAGAACAGACAAGTCCGCGGAGTAATCGGTAGTACAAATCAGGGTTTAATGTATTGGCACTACCTGTAATGACCGATCGTCCCAAAAAACGAACATTCATGTTTCCCCGGTCCACGTTTATAGTCAACTCAGTGTGCTTTTTGACTTAAAACGTATTTCTCATGGCGGAATTCTGGCTTGCCGAATTTTTTTGCGCTCGTGTGTACTATAAGCACTATTAAAGACCTCAGATCAAGTTAAAAATTTGATTACTCAGAGCTATGATCATAGTACATTTTAAAAATAGAACGATATTAAAAACTGCAATATAATCTTGAACAAGCATTAAAAAAAAAAAAAAAAATTTTTTTCTTAGTCAAGAACTAAAAATTTGGGAGTTGTATGCTTAAGTCCATGAAATGGAATAAAATGATTATGATGACACCAAGAGCACTTAAAATTTGAGCAATTAAGCACTTCCATCTTCTAGTCCCAATATACAAGTTGCAAATGCAAAGTCTGTAATTATTTTGTTTGAAAAAAAAAAGGGACTTTTTACAACGTAGTGTCAAACGATATTATCCAAAAAAAATAATAACTGGGTCTTTTGACTTAACGAAATGGTACTGGCAACCTGGCCAGTGACAGAGCGACAACACTGGCACCAAAAAAAAAGAATTTTTGTTTTTTTTATAAAACTGCGCAACGATGAGCAAATATACTTTTAGTGTGTCCAAATTGAATGATTACTGACGACTACTGCAGCTAAATACCAAAACTTGACTAATGGAATAACTTATTGTCTCATTCATTGTTTTTTTTTTTTACGTTTCCTTCACTTCCTGGATACACACTCTATCACTGGAATGTTTTCAGTATTTGGCCATAGAAGCCAGATTTCCCAATGCCGCATGTATTTTGAGATAGAATCCATGTGTTTCTGCTAATTTTCATTTCTTCTCACGGCGTCACAACTATTTATCTGACAGCATACCCTGGCTCTCACTAGCGTTACTGTACTACCAAATACTTTTTAGTTTAACAATAGCTACAATGCTACTAAGAGAGGTATTTGATTAGCGAGATAAACAGCCCTTTTTAAAAAGCATCAGTCAATTTTCATACAACAGGCATATTTCCACAATGATAAAAAAAATAATTGAAAAGCATTTATAGTTAAATACAATAAGTCCCCATCGTTAAGAGTCAACAAAATAGCTGGATTGGATCACTCGCAGAGAATAGAAGAAAAAGCACAACAAGCACTACCTTATTGTAGATGTACAATCTAGATCTTTGTGGACGCCCCCACTCCACTCTATTTTTTTTATCTTCAAGCTTTCTATGATCTCTGATTTCTCAATTTACTTTTACTTTTTTACAATTGCACTTGCAGACCATAAGTTTTAATTTTTACTTACTTGCAAATCAGATTTCTGTTAGACTTGTCATCAGATTAATGGCACACGATGTGTGTGCACGAATTGATGGTCTATACATAAGTTTAAAAATTAAGCTAATTTCACAAATGAGGAAATTGCCTTTGCCGGTTAGCAAGCTATTATAAGCAAAAATACTAACAATATATGCATGGTTAGTAAATGCTGCTTTTCTCAAAACTTTGTGATTTTTTTTTATTGATTTCAGAATAAAACTTCTATCCTCAATCGCCTAGCGGTTTATGACCACTGGGGTTTAAGTTGTACCCGCTTGTCTGTTAGTTTGGCTAACTGGCTGCTTGGCACGGCTTAAAAGTTACGTACGTAACAAACTATAAAAAAAAAAGGAGGAAAAAAAAGTCTAAAACAAAATAAACTATTGTCCTTCTTACCCAAGTTTAAGATTTCATAATCTCCACTTGTCGTACTCTCCTAGATACGTTTACAACAAGCCGTATTGATAGCCACTACCGAATTATAATAAGTATACTACATTTCTTTTCGTGACAAAACCAATCGTATTCACAAAATTTGCTGATACTTTTTATTTTTTCCTTTCAAAAGTATTTTTTTTTTTTTTTTAAAAGTACATCATTTTATAAAATGAAAGTGAATAAATAAACTCATCAATCAGAGTAAGAGTATGGTGATGCAAATACTTTGGCGCTACCATTGCATCTTACTCGCAAAATAATTGAGCGGGAATTAATCAATAATGATAGCAAAACATGCCAAATAATGAAAATTCATGAAAAAAAAAAACCCTGGAAAAAGTTTACATTACCTTTTATTATTAGATTATCCAAAAAAAGCCAGAAAAGTGAAAGAGGGGGAGTGGGAAGGGAGGAGGGGTGGCAAAAAATAAGTTGAACCAGTACGCTTCAGAGCTATTTAATGTTAAGTACAGGTTTTACCCAGCGAGCCTAATCTAATTACCTGCTCAGGTCCAAGTGAGCTTTGACGTTCACAAAACTGTAGATAACAACAACCATTAAGAAACATGGGAGCCGAAGGGTGAAAAAAAAAAAACGCACTCAAAATGAAACGAAGTTGTGAAGCTGAATCTCGATTAAACCACAATTGGCGTAGACGTTTGCAAGGAAAATCATGATGCAGATGTGAATCTAGCTGCTGCTGACCTGGACTCGATAACCTTCTCGAAAGAGGTGAATATCTTTCGCAACTCCATATCCAAGGGCTCGCTGTCCTTATTTTGTTCCAAGTAAATTCTGAGAATATTTAAATGACACTTGGCCACAGAGTCGGGGATTAAACTCGGCAAGCGTTCACGCTGCTGTTGTGGCTGATAAAAGTCACGAGGGGATTCGAAACTATAAGTTTTAAAGCTATTCTCTTCTTGATAGTTGTCGTCCTCACTTTCTTCTACAGGGTTTAAAATGCTGTGGATGTTTGAAATGCTTTCCGGTGACGAGTATACCGGGCTGTGCTTTGAAACCGGTAGTGATGTTGAGTATTTTGAGGGCGATGCGATCAAAAAAGGCGGCGATGTGCTGCTGAGTAGCTCGTATGGCGATGGAAGCTTGTCTTGGCTTGACGAAGATGAGGAGTAGTTGATGGGACTAGGCTGCTGTATAGGTTGAAACTTATGATGGGATTGGTTATGCTGGAGATATTGAGGATGTGGGGGGTCTTGTTGCTGCAGAAGCTGTTGCTTAGGCGGGTTGATACTATTAAAAGTAGTCTTTTTGATGGCGCAGTTAATGCTGGTAATATTGCTCCTCTGACGCTTGGCTGTTGGTACTGGTACTGGCGTAGTTGTGGGTGACACAGATTTAGATTTACTTGTGATGGAGCTTTTCCGTCTTAATCGAGGCATGTTTGTGCGTCTTTTAAACTTTTCAATCCACCCTTCCGAAAAACTCGGAAGATGACCCGAATCCATTTTGCTGTTGACGTTATTTTCCTGCAAAGACTTCCAAATATCCTGCGCTGCAGTCTTGAGCATCTCGTTAGTAATATAAAAGTTGGAGTTGTCGCGCTCTCTGAGCATGCGTTGCTCGACCCACTGACGCAGACAATTTTCTAGTTCGGGGAATTTTGGCAGACGGGCGCGAATGACGTTGTTGCTGACAGTAGACTTGTCTGAGGAGCGCAGAATAGTAGAGATAGTTGATGGACGCAGTGGTAGGCCATGTTTAGCTTCAAACCACTGGCGAAGCACTTTAGCTGTGCACTGTGGGCGTGAATTGTAGAAATCTCTTATTTCTTGCTTTTGTTGGTGCGTGAACTGGATACGCTTTCGTAGGGGTCGAGAAGAAGAAGTATTAGAGGAGTCAGACATGGCGTATAAAAAAAAAAATAAGTGTAGAAATAATATTTGTAGTGTGCTTGAAATATTAAAATATATTAAAAAGAAAAAAAATTAATAGTTGGCAAAGAATTAGAAGGTGCTTTTTTTGAGAAACATTTTTTGAGAAACAAAAAAAAGGGAAGATTGAAACGTTTATAAAGACCAGTTCTTTCTCAACCTCCGTTTATAGCGAAAGAGTATAATTGATAAATTAGAGCAAATTTCAGAAGATCACTAAGATGAAGCTGAGCACTAGTGAATCTTGGCACCAAGAGGAAAAATAAATTCAAATAAAAGTTAAATCTGTAACAATTGGCAAATTTTCTGAGCTTTTTTTTTTTTATTTTTTTTTTTTTGCGACGGAAACAATATTTTATTACGTATTTGTTGTTTTTACCCTTTAACTTTATCAGCGAAACCTAACCTTTTTTAACCATGTGGTTAGCATCTGTTATAGTTTAGTCCCATTTAGTAGGTAGCATTTGCAGTTTTGTACGTTGTGATATGGTTATTACACAGATGTACCACAAAAAAAAAAACCCCCCAAAAGTTCATTTACTAGCCAAGGTTCATAGTTTTTGCTGTTGTAAATTTTAGTAAGTCCTCTGTCATGATAACTCCCAATATATTTTAAATCCTTCCTTATTTACTGTAGAATGACTTGCTGTGTGTTAAAAATTTAGTATACGAAAAGAAAAGCTCATTTTAAGGATGCAAGTTCAACTAAGAAAACAAATAAATAATAGATAGCGACATTCATCTATCACAGTAACAGCAAAACAAACAATTGCCGTAAAGTATTGCCCCCGACTTAGATAAAAGATAACAATACCCATGGGCCTGCTATCACGCCGTTTACAGACGTAGACATGCATTTAAGATGTCAACCCCGAGAACTTATCAACATTTCTAAAATTTCGAAATATAGGTAAGTGGAAACACACTCATCTTGATATCGTACTTGGTTATTTTGCTGCACCATTTGAAAGAATGACCTCATATATCATAGCACATGTATAAATGTGTTAAATACATTTGAGACTCTTTGTTAATGATGCCATGACTATGAATGTCACACTTACTGTTGCCCGACAAGGAGACCCTGTTATGCTGAGAAATAAATTTATTTTATCACACGAGTATAAATAACGCCGTTGTGTTTGTTAGATAGATAGAAAATCTGTTTATTGTCTTAACATCTAGAAGTTACGTAACAAAAAAAAACAAAAAAACAAAAGGATATAAAAAGAAAACATATAGCTCTAACATTTATCTCAATAAGACTGACAAAGTAACGCTCTCAGTGCGTGTTGTGTTTGTTTTTGATTATTATTATTATTATTTATTTTTTTACTGAGAAAACATCAAAAATAAGTAAAAATCTATATATACAAAACAATTATTACAAGTGAATAACTTTACTGCTCATCCCATCCATCATATTTAACAAGTATCATCCAACGTGCGTCATATAAACTTATTTGTGAACTTAGGGCAAAATGAATACCTCCTGATGCCTTTTTTTCAAGTCTGTATGGAATCAACAGCCGCGCTAGTTTGAAAAAATGTTCAGGTTCACGGAGAATTGATCAGAAATGCCATCCGGTAGTATGCTCACAAATAGCAGCCGGTAATAAGCCATTCCAACTTTTAAAATCTTTTCATGATTAGATAGATAGAAAATCTGTTTATTATCCTAATATTTAGAAATTACAAAAACAAAAATGAAAATAACAAAAAGATATATAAATTAAATACATATAGTCCTAACACTAATCTCAGTGAGACTGACAAGGTAACGCTCTCAGAGCGTGTAGGGGGTTTCGACATTCGATGGCGCCGAATTCTCTATGGGAAGTTCCATGTGTTGAGGGAAATCTGAGATAAATAACACCTGGTAGCTCAATCCCAGCGATTAACACACAGCAAAACCTCAGCTGCTCTAATCAAGCGAACCATCAGCAAAGAAAATGCGGTAAAAAATCTAAGAAATTGACTACCGCACCAAGACCCTTTTTGGTATCAAGGAGGACTTGGAGATCAAGCTCCGGAAAAACCTTTTTTAAGAAGCTGCGCTTTGTAGGATGTAGAGCACAATTTTTTACAATGTGTTAAACTGTTTCCAGTTGGCCACATTTACAGGAGTGACTTCTCTTGGCAATGAATCTCTTCTTGAAATAATCTCCAAGGGCGCCATGTCTTGTAGAAAGCTGAAACAGCTTACTCAGAGTATGGCGAGGTGCGGTCGCCATGAAGCCTTTCAGTGGATTAGGATGCCCTTTACCATACAGCTTTCTCTGAGTAGAAGAGTAGTAATGTACGAGTGCTCCCGGCTTTTTCATAATCTTTTTGCCATTTCTGTTTTGACACAGTCCACACACTTTTCAGCTTTTGGGTTGTGACGTAAGCTTTATTAGTGCGATTGTACCGCGGTCGCGTCCAAGGTGGCCGCTTGATCTAATAGATATTTTCATCTATACCTTCCATCTGTTTGGTTTCCGTAAATAGCTGCTCAAGATCAGTTTGTGCGGGGCGGTCACTATTGGCCTGTCTTCGTAATGGGGCTCACATCTCTTATGGGCTAGGATAGCAAATTTGCTGTGAATTTCCTCCATCCTAATGTCTAGAGGTAATATATTGGCATCACGCTGCATGGCTTTGATTGGCGACGACTTAAACGCTCCCATTATCTTGCGCAAAGCAATATTCTAGATCTTCTGCATTTCCTCTTTCCATTGACCTGTGTGCCTATAATACCAGACAGGACTAGCGTACTCAAGTATTGGTCGGATGCACGAGACATAAAGCTGTCTCATTGTTTGACTAGAGATACCCTTGTACACTCCTCCCAGCCTTTCTATAATTTTTCATGATTATCCACATAATTTTAGCATTGTAACACTCAGCAAAGTCTTTTTTTTACACTTTGATTAATTCTTTCTAAATAATCGAACGACTAATAGTTTACCATGTGCATTCGTCACATAAATGCGAGGTTGGCATTCAGGGGGTTTTTAACTCAAATCACTTTAGACTGATTGAAGGGTAACTAGCAAAACAACAAGATGGAAAATTTTTATTTATGCCGTTTATCAGCAAATACAATTTTTAGTAGTTTAGCCCGGTATGAAGGATATCCGAGCTTTTTTTTTATTCATTTTTTATTTTATTTTATTTAAATCTTGATAGCTGAGCTGTGAAAACAGTAGAGGCTGACATTTAAACAACTGAGTTTTTGCTACACTAGTCTATATTTGATTTTTGTTAGCTCTAATCAGTACTCTTTTTCTTCAATCACCAGATAGCCCAGCCGAACATTTGAGGCAAAACCCAAAGTATATGCCATTCAGTATTTCTCATATTCTGTATACCAACTGTCCTGGGCAAGACTCAGCGTTGATAGCTTCTCATAATAATCTTTGCTTGTAATGTTTATACTCTCTCTATGAGATTATAAAACTCCTGCTGTGATCCATTCTATTTAAAAGATTTGGCCTTTTTTTTTTTACAAACGTTTTAGTCACTATTATAAATATGGCTCAACCATTTTAGAGCTTTTTCGTTATACCTCTGTGGTTAGCGTTGCATGGTTAACGGCTTGAGAAAATTAAGAATGGTTGAAATCACACATGAGCAGTTGCAAGTACCCCTACATTACTTGAATGTTACCTTCGGATCGGTTTTTTAATTGGCTTTCCAGTGTTTTAATACCAAAAAAAAAAACTGACTTTATTTTGCGGCTTTAATGTTAGTGAAAAAAATTTGACTAAAAAAAAAAAAAGAAAAAAAACGGCTGTAATTAAAACAACGATAAACAGACTTTCTCTTTTCCTTGTTTTACCGTTCCAAAAAAAAAGCCCTAACCGAACCCCCCTTGAGGTCCCCTCAAAACAATTTGGGTAAAGGCACGCAAATTTTAGAAGAAACTTGTGTTTGCTATAGAGTCGCGACCCAAACTAATAATAAACGTGTTTCTATGGGGGTTATCCATAAAGGACAATTTGCTTTGTGGGTATTGGAAAAAAAGAGCAGCCAGAAAGAGAGTTGATTCATAAATAAAGGGTCACTACTCACCTTATTTCATCATGCTGTTGGATATTGCTTTGCGTGTTTATACGCTCTACAGGTATTCAGGTGGAAAAACAGAGCCGTTATAACAGATTTTTTTTATTTTTATTTTTATTTTTATTTTTTTGAACGTGGTAGAACTGCTTTTGACTAGAATACACACAAAAAAGAAAAGGATTCAAAGAGAAAAGTTGGAAAGATAAAGTACGTTATAATACGATGATTTTCGTTATCTGAAAAGCCTGTATAATCGCTAACTGCACGGGGAAGTTAAGGCAATTAATTACACATATTAAAATTGCTGGTCGATAATTACTTGAATTAGCTTGAATGAAAATTGCCAATAAATATGGTAAACCATTTGACTGAGCAGTGGCTATCTCTCCATTGCTTTGAGCATAAGAAAGTTAAATTTGTATATCTTCTCCATAGGCAAGGATGTTATACTATGAATTTGCTTTTTTACTTGTTTTGAGCATACAAGTGCTAACCTCCTTCAAAAGCCTTCAGCTATAGCTTTGCCATCCTTTATCAAGTGCCAATAAAATTTCGTAATTTTTAATTCTTTTATTCTATTTATCTTTAAGTTGGTGACTGTTTATCGTCAAAAGAAGCTAGGCAGATTAAAAGACTTTGCAGAGCTTTTCATAGATTTGTTCATGAGTGACACAGTTAAATTAATTTTTATTATTTATTATTATTTTGCCATTTTCAAAACTTTTAGAGATTTGTTATATATTAAACTGTAGAATAAATCTTTTTGATTATCATAAAAAATCTAGCAATTATAGAGCAAATGATAATGTTGCATAAACAAAAAGATATTTTTTATTTCCCCAAAAAAACACTTGAGTCGGTGAAGCTGAAAACTCAGCATGCTCAATGCGTATATATTATTTCAAAGCTTGAGAAAAGAATAGAAAATCTAGTTATTGTGCAAAACAAAAAAAAAAAAAAAATTCCTGTGACACAATTTATTTTCTAAGTGAATTCAAGGGTCTAAGAATTCCTAGAACCCAAAACACTTGATAAATCAATACCAAAGAACTGGCACACAATAAAATATTTTTGTTAAACTGCTTTCGAAAGAACATTAAAAAAAAACACCTTGCAAAATTTGTGCCAAAAAAAAAAAACAATAACCTCGATACTTAGAAACCCATTAGTATAAAACCCTGAACAATATCATTTTTAAGCTATTGAGCCTTCAAGCGTCCAAAAGTGCATTACGTCGAGACTAAGTTTAACAGGTTTCCGTTTAACTCCTGGTTCTAATAGTAATTTAAGCTGAGGTGATAGACTCTAGCTGCAAATACTTTCTCTTCTCCCTCTTTTAATTGCGGCTTGGGTTGGCATGCGGCTAGATAAGCTTGCTTTAAATATGGGCTAGTCTTTCATAAAAGGTTTTAATGAGGGTATGATGTCTGCTCAGATACCACTTCCACTGGCAACGTAGTATTAACCTGTTTTTTTTTATTTTTTCTATATTTATTTTTTTCATTTTTTCTGATTAATTTGCCATGCCAGTATTCACAGTGCAAAAAATAGTTTTTAGTTTTTGAATAACGCTATGTGGATTTTACGTGTATACCTTGCTTGCTTTCATGATGGTTTTTGATTGTTCTTTATATATATATTTGTGGTGAATGATGTACATTTTCTGCTAGATATTTTGTAAAGCACTTTCGTGATCTGCTTCATTGTTTTTAGATTCCAGTTGGATTATGTAATAAATAGAATCATCACAGAATGCAACTGTTAGAAGCAGCTCCTTTAGACTATTTTTTGTTTTTTTATACTTGCTCTTACCCCCGTTTTAATTTGTAGAAAAGTTTTTATCGGAGTACATGAGCATAACTAAATTAGATTTGCAAAACTTATGCCAGACGTAATTGGTATTTCTGTCAAAAAGATTTACAGCTAAAAAAAAAAATAAAAAGTTAATGCAAGTTTTTAATAAATCCAATAAATTTGCAGCCACATCTTTATTTAAACAAAACAGGTTGATATCAATTACAGAAAAGAAAAAAAAAAGATTGATAACTCTTGATAGAATGACTGAGCCGATTCATGTTAATTCTGACACTTTACCAGCAGTGCTCAACATAGCCTATTGGGTTGTTTTTTTTAGTGGCTAAAAAAAGTATGAAAAGACTAGATATCAAATAAAATACTACTTTCATGCTGATTCTGGGTTAATGCAATCACCGCTGTCATGACTCCTCCAAATGCCATCTTGGAAGAAGATGAGGGAAAAATAAAATGCTCAGGTAATTAGCTGCTGAGCTGTCGCTTTTTCAGTTCCTCCAAACCTTTGACAAGAAAAGAATGTTAACATAATTTTTGGAAACAAATTTTTGTATTTACAGTTAATGGTACCTTATAACCCAAAACAAGACAAAAAAAAAGCCATTTCTACAAAAGCTTTTACATCAACTAGAGGAGAGCCACCTCGGAGTCTTGCAATATGATCACATAGATATTTATTACCTATTGTGTTTCTATTGAGCAACCGACTGAGCTCAGGTAATAATCTCACATTTCGCCATATAATCTAATTTGGTACATTTAAAACCGAAATAAGTTTTTTTTTTTTCAAGTTTCCCTTTTTATGATACACATGAAAAAGATGAATCGTTTTCTTTTGATCCTGCTTTTGCTCTACAATTATTACCAAACACGTCTAAATCAAGTATCAAAGTATTACCAATGCTGAGTTTATTTTTTTATTTTTATTTTTTTTTCTTATTTCGCTGAATTTTTGCGGATGCGTTTACTACTATGTATAAAAAAATAAATATATTATGAAAATCAATATAAAAGCCATACAAAAAAAAAAAACATACAAAGAAAACTACTAGGTACGTTTTTTTTTTTACAATTAATTTTTTTTTCTTGTATATCCGCTGTTGCTTAGTTTGCTTCTCTGAGCGTTTCCATAATGCCATTACCGGCCTCAATCTCATGTTGGCGCTGCTGAAGTTGTTGCAGCCGCGCAAAGTATACCTGATTCTGCTTGTACGAATTGTTTTGGCTATGCAAATCAAGCGCCATCGGCGTCATGGGCGCCGTCTCAAGTGGTGTTGCTACAGGACCCAGCTCTGGTGAACCAGGGTCTGTGATGTTCTCGCGGCGTGGAATACTAATTGGCGTGCTACTTTCATCGCCAATTCGTCGACCATGACTGCTGCTGTAGCCTCTATTTCTACTGGTATAGCTGTTGGTGCGAGTATGGTTGTGCTCATTGTTGCTGATCTCACTTTCAAGAGCTGCAGCGATCGCAGCAGCAGTCTTTTTTACCGTATTGTTGCTATCTTCGTCGTTATCTTCGACAGCCTCTTCAGCCTGATTGTCCTCACCCTCCTGAATGATATCGATAATGTTGCTCGGGTGTTGGTGGGCGTTGCTGTTAGTAACCCAATGCTTAGGAAATTGACCAAGAACGGGTGGCGTTTGTGCTAAAAACAGTTTGGTCGGAGAGGAACAGAGTGAGATTGGTCCTAGGGATGGGGAATCCGGAGGAATGTTTGAGTACATGGGAGATGATAATGGTATTTGGTGCTGACCAGGGCTTTGGAAAGACATAGTGTAAGAAGGACGACGAGTCTTTGATGGGATTATCTGAGCCCCAGGTGTGGTCGGAAAGCCTGCACCACCACCGTAGCTACCACTTGTAGTTCCAATGTTGCTGTTGTTATTATTAATGCTAGTTCCCAGTTGCGAAAGATTTACAGCCGATCCTCTGCGCGAAACGGATGTAGGTGAGCCCGATATGCCTGTGATATAGTGACTAACTCTGCGATGCTGGGCTGAGTTGAGGTACTGACCTGAACTGGTAAATGAGGAAGAAGGGGTCAAGTGACCTCCTGGTTTTCGCCAAATGGGTTGTTTGGGACTTTGAGGGGTTTGTGGTTGGCCCTGATGCTGTAAGGCCTGTGAACCTGGCTCTTCCAAAACAGTGTCAATCGTATCCTCTTCAGCAGAAGCAGAGGCAAGATTCGCTTTAGAGAAGGAGAGCGAGAGCAGTGATATGGTTGATGTGCTGGGCAGGATTCTTGTGGGGGAAGCAGTTGTATCCTTGGCGGCGTCGTTCAGGTTGGTATTGATATTGGGGACTCGCATCTTAATATGCTGTGACCCCGGTTGTGACTGAAGCGATGTCGAAGATGTCTTGTTATTTGTAGTGCTGCTTCCGCTGGGTTTGCTAGACCTTGGAGAAAGCGGCAATAGAAGAGGCGAAGGCAGCGGCGAGAGAGATGGTGAAGTGAGAGAAACAGACGGTGATGTAGCCATGTTGTAAAGCCTTTTAAAATGCTAGAGTGAGGATAGAGCGATATATGCTGAAAAAATGAATAAATAAATAAATAATAAATAGGAGTTCTATAGGTCGTAAGTGGTCGTGGGAGGACGTGGTAGAAGAGATGACAGAAAGGGATTGTTGATGCGTTGATGTGAAAAAAAAAAAAAAATCAAAATTTTGGGACGTTGAAATTAGTAGGGGGAAAAAAATTGGCGATAAAAAAAATAAAATTTCTTAGATAAGAATACCAGTAATTATAGTCACACAGATTATGTAATTGCACTTTCAAGTGAATACTTTTTATCAACGGTTGAGAAATGGACATGGAAGTAACTGTTCAACACCCAGGGTTGACTCTTTTTTGTTTTTTCATCTAGAAAATGGGTTGATCACAAATAATAATACAATTCACATGGAGTAAATGCTATTCCCTTTTATTTGCCCGTTTACAGCGTAGCACTTACCCATAATATATATACGGTTTATCAAACCAAAAAAAAAAAAAAAACTCCAGTAAAATCGGGTGTGAACTTCCATGGGCTATGATGAAAGTAAATCTACTATTTGTAAATGCTATGACGTCTCTGTCTTTTTTTTTTTTTGGCTCCCTGCATTACTACAGTAGGATTCACATCCCTGGAATAGTCACAGCACCCATACAGATTCACATAGTCGCCCCTCTCCAATAGGTTAATAACGACTTGTATCTCCTCCTTGTGCACAAGTCTAGTTGTCACTCGATCTTTGCAAAACCGAAACCGAGAGACTCTAGTGGGCCTATCGGGGGGCAGTTGTCATTTTCAGCGCTCTTGTTTAAAATGCTATGTTGTCTAAGTAAACTAATAAATGTCAGGGTTAGGAGAAGGATTATTCATCATGTGAACAGATTTTTTTATGCGTACTTATTAGAACAAGTGTATATATCAGGCCATATAATGCACGGCTGGAAAAAAAAAAAAAACTATGCACAATAAATTATTTACTGCTTTTGACCATACCAGGGCGCGAGCCAGTCGCTGACCTAGTACCGCTGGAACCCGCCAATCCAGAACTGGCTAGAAAATTTTCTATTGACCATAGTACAAGTGTCATTTTAACCTAGTGAAACGTGGCAAACAATTTCAATTAAAATCCAAAAAAAAAAGGTCCTCCAGTTTGTAACAATGAATGATAACACCTGGCACAAAATTTACAAGCAGAGCATAAGTCTAGACAGATAATCAGTTTATTGTCCTTACATCAAATCTATCAAATAACTATTGATTATACTTTTTTTGTTCTTATTAACAATTTAATCTTTTGAAAATTAATTAGCAACAGTCTTGTTTACTGCCAAACTATCGCTTTGTAATTTTGGTCGGTAAATAATTTTGAATTGAGTTTGTGATGGACTTAATTTGACTTAAAAAAAGCTGCTCCTAAATTGGGAATGACAGGCAAGATGTTTTTTTTTCAACTCACAATGAGGTAAAAGCCTTCCATTTTTACAAACTTGCCCATGTTCTCGAGCAATTTTCAGTATATAATAATTGAATTTGTCTATGCTGAAGACAATCAGTAAAAAAAAAAAAAAAAACTTATCATTAAAGGGGGTAAACCTCTATTGTGTCACTACAAGAAAAATAACTTGTTCTAATCGACAATAGGAAAAAAAAATGAAATTTTTTTGTACAGTTGAAATTTGGTTATTTGGTTTCTGCGAAAGGACAGGTTATTTATCGATTACTGTCAAACTTGAGATTTGCATATAATGCGATTATAAAATTGAATTACTTATTACTGTATACTTTCGAAATATTCAAAGGTTTCCTTTTAATCAGATCATTACATGAGAGTCAAGTCAAAAAAAAAAGTTGAATGATGATCTTGATCAGTTGGATTTGACGCACCTTGTCTGCCCTCAGGGCACTATCAAAGATAATAACAAATGTCCTTACAACATTGTCTTTCTCAAATTGTTAAAAAAAAGACCTGGTATACTACCAGTAACAAAAAATATTTGAAAGTTTGGAGCTTGAAAAGATCGTCGAGTAATCACTACTAATTTTTAAAATAAAATAAAAAAAAATTGTTCTTATATTTGTTTTTCTTGGCCATTCAATCTAGCAATTCTACCCATTTTGCCGGCAGATGTGAACAAGTAGCTAAATGTTTGCTGTATCAACAATTAATTACTATATATTCAAGACTCATTAAAAGTTGGATTAGGCTTGGCCAGGTTTAAAAAAAAATTGCTTACGTACCTCCTAGCCATTTTCAAGTTCACATTCAAGTCTCAACTACTTTTTAAAAAAAGTTTGAAGGTAAGTGCACACGAAGAAAAGTATAAAAAGATTCAGGCTTGTGAACCTTCCTAGAGTAACTTGAATAAACATATATATATTTTTTTATACGTGTAGCATAGCCACTTTAAACCTGACAATAATGTGGCTATCTTAACTTTTCCTGGGTAAAGTATTCAAGTTCAGACTTTTTTTTTTGGTTAACAGAATAGGTCGAAGATTATTTCTGTTTCTTGGCTAGTTGTGGTAAGACATGAGTGACCACCTCCGCAGAAACTAAAATGATAAAGTGGTTAGAAAAATTAACCCACAATATTAAAAGACGATAATTATACAATGAATATTCATGTTTAGAGTGCAATTAAAAAAAAATTGACCAAAAAGAACCCAGATTTAAAAGTTCACGCCTTTACCAAAAATGTAAAGATACATCGAGCATGCATAATCAGATTGATCTTATATTGTTTGAAAAAAACATGGATTTGGTAACTTTTTTTTTTTTGAAAGCTAATTTCGCTTGATTCAATCCTTAGATAAAATAAGTAATAAAAAAAGAATGTAACTAGCCTGTCAAGAGCTGTGATGGAAAAAACAGCAACTGTGAAGCGAAATAGCTTGCAGCCGGAATATAACCGTTTGAAAAAAAAAATTATCACATCCCCTGCCACTATCACTATCAGCAGGCTTGTGAATTGCTGTTACAGCATACACATGCATATATACAATCAAGCATGGAATGTATGTAGTTTACATTGTAACCCTAAGAGAGGGCATTACATTTGGGAATACCAAGCTTAAATTCTCAATTGTAATAAATTATATCTTTTCAAAAGGTTCCTTGTAGATTTCCTATTTCCATTACAAGTTTTGATAATAGGTCAATCTGATAAAGCTCTAAAAAATGAAATTTTTTTTTTTTTTTTTAACTGAAAGGAAACACTCACGTCGGTACCATCCAAATTATTAACTTAACATCACCCTTAAAGTGTGTTTAATATTCTGTTAAAAAAGTTTAATTATGAATATTTAATCTTTTATATATTTTAAGTTATTTAGTAGTCTCTTAAGAAGTTATTTGTAAAATTTGTACTTCATCAGTTTTCAATTATCTATAAGCACATTGTTAGATGAGCAATATATAGTATTCTTTTGCAATTAAAGTCCTTTTTTCATAGCGATAACGCTTTTAGCCCATTAATTCAAAAGTTTACGCAGAATTTATCCATTTTTTTTTTTTTACAATAACATTTGACTGTTTGACTCGGTAAACAAAGCATTGATATAACAATTGAATCCGAGTATCATTTGAGTTTGACTGTTTACATGCCTGTCATATCACAAAAAAAAAAAAAAAACTTGTATGTACGGGTAGATCTCTAATGATTCCAGAAAAGCCAATGACAGAACTATTTAAGCAATCAGATTTACCTCATTACATGATAGATAAAAAAACTTTTTTGCGTAGATAACCATGAAAGTGCAAAAGCGATCTTTACAACTAATTCCAAAAAAATTATATACATAGACTTACAATTTTCGGGGAGAAAAAAAGTCGCTATATTATATTTGCACAGCTTGTTGAGGTTTTGCTGTTTGTCAGTTTCTGGTATTGAGCTATCAGGTGTTATGTATCTCAGATTCTCCTCAACTGATGGAACTTCCCATGGAGAATTCTGCGTCATCCAATGTCAAAACCCCCTACACGCGCTGAGAGTGTTACCTTGTCAGTCTCATTAAGATAAAAGTTATAAAGCTAGATAGATAGATAATCAGTTTATTGTCCTTACATCAAATAGTTACAAACA
>JAKUCA010000288.1:0-18309 GCA_030567025.1 Geotrichum europaeum
AAAAAAAAACAAAAAAAAAAAAAAAAAAAAAAAAAAAAAAAAATCCAAAATAGTAAGATTATACGCATACACATAGTTGATCTGAGTTAACTGCCTAAGATCTAAAAATGAAAGTAAGATCGTTGAAAAGAAAAAAAAATTAACATTATAAAATATATAGTGAATGATCATAAACGTCCATTTACGTCGAGATTTGCGCTCATGACATGCAGTACCATTCAGCATAGACCGACCAATTGGTGTTAGTTGGAGCATCCAGCACCAGTGCGCGCCAAACGCCGAGATCAAGCACACAGTGTTGTAATTGCCAAGTATCCTCCAAGTCTTGGGCCCGCGCCATTTTGATGACACGACCACGCGGCGTCTGGAGGGCCATTTTAATCTTGTGGCTGCTGCTGCTGCCGCCGCCACCACCGCCACTGCCGCTCAGGCTGCGCGAGATGGCGCCCGAACTGCTACTTTCATTGCTGAGCGCAAGGGTATTATAGTACTGCACCTTGAACATGTAGTCATGCCCATAAATAAGGTTGAAGCACTGAGGTTGTTGGATATAAATGTCGCAGCGCAGCGGATACCGCTGAACAAACTGCACCGGGCGATCCATTTCGGATTCGCGCTCACCAGTAGTTGTGGAGCGGCGGTCAAGCTTGCGTGGGTTTATTCCGTAACTCTCGTCGTCGGGTACGCTCGTGAGCGGCACCGAGAGCGCAAGCACAAGATCATCGCTGCTGGCGCGACGCCGTGGCGGGGGGCCACTACCCTGCGGCTTCATTCCCACGTAAATGTTAAGTGCACCCTGGCGGTAAAGCCTAGGTAAAACGGCTTTAATGCGGTAAAAAAGCCGATCATACTTACGATTCCAAAACGGTTGCGCCAGCGCGTTCTGATCACTACCGCCATCACTCCTGCCCCCCGCCATGCCACTGCTGCCACCAATAACCTCGTCGTCATCATCATCATCAAAACTGTGATAAGAAGTTGAGCAGGCCGAACCAATTGGGAAGTTGCCCGGCTTGACGCGGGCCACAAGATAGACATTGGGATTGCGCACTTTGATCAAGAGCTCGGCAAAATAGTCGCGGCCATCAACAATGCGCGCCAGCGCCGTGTTAAAATTGAGCAAACTAACACCGTGCTGAAATGCCACGGGTGCCTTAAGCGGAAGCGATAATAAAATGTCGCTGCCTAAGTTTGGAATGACGTGGGTTGCGTCGAGGTTATTAAAGGTGGGCGTGTGGGTGAAAAGGAATTCGCTGGGCTTGGTCAAAAAGTAGAAATGCTCGGGTAGACTGTTACGGGTAGTACGCGTAAGCAGGCCGCCCAGGCCGGCGCCACCCGGAGTGGTTGATGCGGGCTGGCGGCAGATGCTGGCCGCATAAAGATGATGTGTGGGAAAACTAGGGTTCGCCAATGACGTGTCAACCATACGCCAGACACCATCGACAATGACTCCATTCCAGTAATGGTTTGGTTTCAGCGCCGTTTCGTCGTACCACACCTCGCCGGGTCCCTTGAGGTAGCCTGGCACGACTTCACATGGGATCTCCAACGCGCTGCAAATTTCCTGAAAGAAAAGTGCTACATCCAAACACGAAGCGCGACGCGTTTGCATGATTCGAATAAACGATTTCCTCACGTCATCTTCTTCCTCGTCATCATCGTCAAATAGCGGCTCCCATTTGAGCTTGGTGGCGCAAAAGTTAAACGCAGCTCGTAGCTGGTCAATGGGATCACGCCAGCGCCGCTGGAAAAACCCGCGCACAAAATCCATCATTGTCCGGTACTGGGCAAAAACATCCCAGCTCGCGCTGAAAACCTCAATATCAACTTCGCCAAAGTCGTAGCGCGCAAGACGCAGCGTGTCTTTTTTGACGTAGCCACCGTCGCCTGTCTCGTTCCCGGCAATCTGCTTGAGCGCCTCGACAGGCTCAAGAACACGCTGGGCAAGCGCATTGCCTAGCTGATGCTGCGCCCGTTTAATGCGCTCCTCAATTTCAGTCTCTGTTAGCGTGTTGGTGCGATGTAGCGCGCGATTGATTTCAATCCAGCGCTCTTGATCCTCTTGACTGGTGTTCTCACCAAAAACGTCAGCAAAAGTGCCAGTGCGATTCGGGTAAAGGTCAAGTGAGCTGAGCGCCGTGCGGCCGTGATACTCGTGAACATTGTTGCTGATGACTACCGCCGAGTTTGCACGCTCGTGTCGTGGCGCTGCCGACATGGTAGTTCCCATGCGCACCGAGTTTGCGTTGATGTTATTAGCAAAGAATTTTTTAATTATGCCGAATTGCTTGCGGATCGACTTTGTCCCTGACATGTTATTCTGGGGAAGGTCGACGGGCTTTTCATAAGTAACTGAGTTTGAAAATCCCGGTAAAGACGACATTGAGTAGCGAGTATCACTGCTGATGCTGTCTTTAGGTGTCTTTGATTTGGACTTGGTGCCATGGTCGCCGCTTGAGTATTCGTCATCGGAGCTATCCCCCGAGATGAGACTGTCGTTGAGCCCTAGCTTCCGATCATCGATTAATTCCTGGTTAAGCGACTCGAGGAAGCTGCTGCGAGTGCCACCGCGGTGCAGGTCCGTAACTTTAGCGCTGGCCAAGTTCTGCTCGCGTTCGGGCGACCGACGGTCTGCCACAAGCGGTGAGCCGCCAAATGAGCTCGAAGAAAACGGCATGTGGCCGCTGCCTCGCTCGGGGCTCGCGAGTGGTAGCGGGGCAGCGGGTGTTATTGCTGGTGACTCGCGAACATCAGGGGATTGAAAGCTTGCAGTGCTGTCGGCACGCTCAAACTGTGCGAGGTGTTTGTCCTTGCCCGGGCTGGTCGCGAGCTCCAGAGTATGCAAGCTATACATGACGTCGTCCATAGCATTTCGTAGTGGTGACGGCGTACGCGGGATCGCACCGCTGATGCTCCTTCTGTTTACACCGATTCCACTGCTTCTGTTGCTGTTATTGTTAATATTGTTGCCGCCAAGGCTGTTCATATCGCTAGGGATATCAGCTGATGGTGATGCCGAGGGGGCTGCCAGCGGCTTTAAGGGCACAGAGTGAGGAGGGGGGATCGGAGGTGGGCCTTGCTGGCGGAGGTAATCATCTGAAACAAGCGAAAACGCTGACCCGTTACTATTCCTGTTGCTTGCAAAGTTGTTGAAGCTTTTCATGTTGTCATTGTTGATTCCGTTGCTGTTGTTGCTTGAGTAGTATTTTGCATTCGCATATGGGTTGTCCGGATGCGCTCCAGAATAGGCATCGTCACGGTAATAATCTTGTTGCTGAAAACTTTGATGCTGAGGAGGCATGGGCGGCAGCCCGGCCGGCGAGAATTGATACGATGAGATGGAATTAAAAGATGAGGTGCGTGAAATGCTTTGTTGTGAGTAGTTATTGTTAATGTTATTGTTATTGTTGTTGTTGTTGTTGAGGCTAGTACTACTGGTATTGGCGCTGGCGGCTTGGTCCACCCCCTGCGGCTGCGACGAGTCGGACGGGTTTCTGAAAAAATTCGGGTGAGCAATTGGTTCTCTTTTGACAAAGAGGTTTCTGATAATTACTTACATATAGGTCACGAAATTGCACGGAAAAGTACCCACGACGTTGTTTCGCCTGAGCTTGCCAGTCCACCATAAGCCGTCACCGGTGTTGAGCACCTGGATCAGGTCACCCTCGATAAAACCCAGATCTTCTGTAATTTAAGTAAAAAAAAAAAAAAAAATGTCAGTCAACGAATTAGTGAATTAATTGATTAATTGTTGGTAGTAACTGTCGTCTGCCAAAGTCGCAGCCAAATCGTTAAAAAAAAAAAACTAGCATTCTTACGGTGACGCTATCGGTGGCCGTAATAAAGTAGATCACATACTTTTTTTATCTTCTGCAGTCCAGGAAAAAATGGCTTTAACCCAGCAGGGTAGCACTGCTGGTAACGGTAGCGCATCAAGAGATGTCGACATTGTAAAAGTAGTGGTAGTAGGTGGTGTAGACAGAATTATATGCAATTAATCAAAATTAGTCAATTTAACGAAAGAAATAATAAATATCATGGATCAAGGCGTCTTGAGGGTTGTTGTTGCTTTTGTTGGTTGGATGCAGGATGTCAACCTTAGCGGTGGCCGTAGTGGAAAAAGGTCGGAAGAGGTTAAGTTGCAAAAGAAGGAATTGCCAGGCAAACTGCCAGAAGATGAAATTTTGAAGGCGAAAAAAAAAATAACAACCAACAATAACAATAGTAAAAGTATATACCCTTTTGTATTTTTGACTTGCCTGATTTAAAAAAATGTAAACAAACAGGCTGACGTTGTCACAACAACGGAGCGAGCAGTGCACAGCCGTGCTTCTTACCAATGAGAAAGAGGTTAAAATGCGAGGCAAATGCAGCACTAGGACTTCTATAATCAAGAATATAAAATACTCATCAAAAATAAAATATAATTAATTTTACAATTATAGATGAGAAAAAAAATTTTTTTTTTTTTAGTTTATTCCAGAATCACTCAAAATTAAATTAAAAAAAGAACGCAGGTGCGTTTTGCTGAACGCATATTTTTAGCAGTCTCTGAGTTGATTTTCCTCTGAATTTTAGAAATCATCTTCTGGGTCTCGAATAAGGTTAGCATTAGAACAGGCTTTTAGTGTTCCAGAACACTTGCTTCATGTTTTAGTAGTAGTCAGGCCTAATTGTAATCTCTGTCAGGCGTGGTCACTTTTTCTGAGGAAATCGCTGATTTGGTGAAATCACTTGAATACACTGCTGGAAAGGATCTTGTCCCAGAATAGGGAAGCATGCGAGCAATTGGCAGCCCGGGCCAGGTTTTACTGACTTAGCACTTGCGGAAAACGACGACCGTATTAGATGCGCTTCAGGTTTTCCCTGGTTTGCTTGAGACCAGCTTACCGGGCTCCTTCCATGAGGGGGACTTGCAGCTCATGGGAGAATTTCGGCCTTCCCGAATTTTCGCGCCTACAGGTATAGGCGCGCTACAAATGGTCCCAGACCCCGGTAAGCCTGGTGTCTTCTCAGTATATAATTAAACATAGGACACCTAAATAAACAGATACTACTACTACTACTACTACTACTACTACTACTAGAAGCCACTCATGTTGGGCCTTGAACGTCCAGTTATCACCGTACTTTAGCCTGACTGTTAGAGGACAAGTCTTTTCTTCCTACACACATTGGTAACTGAGCTTGGAAAGAAAACTATAAAGTTTTCAGGCACCGCTGTTCTAATGAGTCTTAAACTCTTAAAATTGTTTGAATTAGTAGTTTAAACGAAGCACCATCTGTGGCCTCCCCGTTTGAGGTTGATTTTACCAACGTTGTTGAAAACCATCACAAAGAAGTAGTAGTGGGAAAAGGAAAAAAAGAAAACTAAGTCACGTTCGGCTCTGATTTGCGGCTTCATAAAAAATTGAAATTGATACTAGTGCAAATAGAAGGGCAGCTACTGCAACTAGTTTTACAGGTAACGTTTCCAGGCCTCATATTGTTATACAACCTCAAAATAACTCACAAGTACAATTAAAACACACACACACAAAAAAAAAAAGGCACTTGTTGCAACCAATTTCAACAATTTTGTGTGGATTCTTAAAAGACAACGCCATGTGAACACCGTTAATGACGGAAATACATGCCGCATACGAAGGGCCTTACGCAAATGAAAATCCTCCATCATCATATGCCTCAAATAACCTGTGCTTTCAGAGGGTAGTAGTAATAAAATTAATAATAATAGTAATAATGAAACCACAGTTTCTCTCTGTCAAGTAAGTTATGGCAGCATTTGCAACCGAGAATCCATTTCAATCACAATTAATTTGCATGATAATTAACGTATCAGCAACTGTTGTTGTTGGTCAACCAGCTGCAAATGTCAAGCCAAGCCGCCGTCAAAGCCACCTTTATGATGAAAAAGCAGGGCCATTTTTATTTTGTCTGTTTATTGACCAATTTGTTTTATTACGCTTAATCTTTTCTCGATTATCTGCCTTTGATGTTTTATTCAAATCAGATTTTTTTTTTTTTTTTTGCTGGTCATAAAACTTTTGATTTTCTTGTCTGTCTTTTAGCTGAACAATCAATTCTAACTCAATCCTCTGCAAGACTTAATGTTCTCTTACTTTTTATTAACTTAAATAATAGGGTAGGTTTGTAATTATTAATTTTTTCTATTGGTGTTACATTTGCTGATAATTTTTATTATCACTTGGAGACTTTAGTTATGATTAACATTGAGTTAACGCAAGACTCGCAACAGACGTTTACCAATTTAGTCTAATTCTTGTCCAGGACAGCCAAATGCAGCTTGTCTATTATATTTGGCAGAGTTGGCTGTAGTCTAAAGACTATTGTGAAGCTTATCTTTTTTTTCAATGATAGCACCAAAGTCTTTTCAGCCGAAAACCACTTGATGAAACAGCCAGTAAGACATGGCATGCTGAGAGCCCGTTTACTGTTTCCTTTTTATGGAAAGGATATAAGCATCAGTCTAAAGCGTCAGTACTTTTTCTTCTTTTAGTTTACAGCAACTGGGCCATTAGTATATAGTCAATTCAATATTCTCTATCTTTTTCTCTTCTATAATCCATCATTACCTTTTTTTATATATCCCTTCAACTGCCGTTTCCATCACTGCTATCAATCATCTCTAGCTAATCTGTTGTTACAATCTGTTTTATCTTCAACCAGGTATACTCAAAACCACACATGCCCATTGTATCGTATATTTCTTTTGAAAGCATTCGCAGTGGCAGAATTCATGAGGGAATCTTTATTTCCAAATGGCTTGATCTCACGCAGCCCATCTACCCGCCGCAGCCGCATACGTTCTACCCGCCGCTTGCTCCCTTCTATCATCCACAATTACAACTCCCCTCCTCTTCTTCTTCTTCTACAGCCACAATTGAAGGAACGTTTATTGAACTGATATTGCGGCATGACAAACCTCCCCAGCTCAAAATCCAGCATTTTTTCAAACTTAATGATGAGTCATGCCAGCAAATGATTTGTCTACGGCAAGTGGGCATGATTGTCAGCGTGCCTAATTTTTTCACTTTTCTTAAAAATGTGCAGCTTCCCGATGCCTCTGATCTAGCATTGCAGCCTATATTCCAGGTTTCGCGTGATTGGTATACGTTTGTGATTCAGCAGGCAGAAGCCCAACGTATATTTAAAAAAAGGTTCTAAAAGTAGTATGCGGGGTAGGTGAAAACGGGCTTTGCAGTGCTAGAAAATGAGAAGAAGGAAAAAGCAAAAAGAATTGTCAAGTTCTATTGCATAAGCTTCGGATCTAACCGATTCTCAAATAAGTAAAGTTTAATTCTTAATCATAGTTCAACATTACAATCAATTTTTTTTCTGGAACTAGAATCACAACCGTCGTCTTTTCTGATTAGTACAGTCAATATTATAACCATATTGATTCACCTGGTTTTTATTTTATCGGTCTTGGACTTTCACATTTTATCTTTTTTTTTTAATCAACAATGCATATTCGATTGCAAAATTATTTTCGGAACCAACTATATTTCTCAATTTCTAATTGTTTGTGCAACTAAGACTGCTGTTTAAATTGTATGCTGTTTTTTTATCTGTTGCTGCCTGTCAAGCACAAGACAACCACTTTTTTTTTCGTTGCATCTTATGTCAATACTGAGATTCTTATCCCCAGTTTAAGCTCTAAGGGGAGCGGTCATGATGCCTCAACTACCAAACCTCATTTTTTTTTGTTTGGGTTTTGCACAAAATGATTATTATTTTGCCCTCAAAAAAAAAATGGCTAAAATTATTAACGAAAATACCAATTGCTATCCTTTTTTTTAAAAAAATTTTTTGTATTTATTCCTGCAAGTTTGTAGCATTATCCACCGTCTATACATTCACTGAAGTCTCTCTACCCAGTAATCAAAAAAAAAATAAATAAAAATAAATAAATAACAACCGTGGGTCTGGAAAACCCCTAGTTATTTGCAAAGATCTCGTATTTCTTTCTTCAACTATTGGAATCTCCTTTGAAGGAAACATCAAAAAAATAAGAAAAAGAAAAAATCCATTTAACAACGTGATTATTTGTCTTAACCTTTTTTTTGTTTTCTCAAAAGATTTGCATATCATCGGTACAATGACGTCAAATCAGTTATGCTCTATACACTTTTTTCTTTCAAAAAAAAAAAAAACCTCATTGGTGTGTCTGCAAAAGGATCCCGCACCAGCTTTCTCTTTCCCCCAAAATTTTGAAACTGTCATGTTTGTTACAAGCTCAGATTAAAATTGGAGTTGTGCTTAAGCTGGTTCCTTAAAATTTTTTAAAAAAAAAACAATAGGCATGGTTTGAAAGACTCAAGAATCCAGGATTTTTTATAACTGAGAAAATAATGAAAGATTTATATATATATATATATATTTTTTGCCTGTAAGTTCAGTTTTTATTTCAAATTTATTTTATTTAGTTTTATGAGTAGCCATGGCTATTACTAGATGCACTGGAATTTAGTAAAAAGTCACACCTAAACCTCTCGAGATTAAAATTCTGTAGAGCATATTAGCATCCATTTGATTTGTGCCTAACACTTTGCCAAAAGTTCGTGAGCGTTTTAGATTTCTTAGTACCAATAAAATCCTGACTATAGTAATGTGAGCTCTCTCCTTAAGCTCTGGACTGATTGAGTTTGGCGTAAGAGCAATATTGGTATAAGCTCCGAGCACAGTTTAAATACGCAAGCGAAATGCGGCTTCATTATCAATACTTGGTCTTTTTATTAATACACATGTTTGCGTATTTTGCGTATGTTGTTTCCTTATTTTGGTAATAACAATAATAAGAAGAAAAAAAAAATTGAATAAGAAAAAGATCACCAAAAAAGCAACCAGTCTTTGAATTATCATTATTTTAGTACTATTGTAATTATAGCAGTGCACTTTTTTTCATTTATTTATTTACAAATTAACCAGAATTATTAAATTTGTTTCAAAAAGTATTGAAATAAAGGCTCTGAATCTTTCAGAACATAGAAAGTAGCCAGGGCTCTAAAGGTATACCCAGTTGTAGGGACAAAAAAAAAAAAAAGTAGCATGTCAGAAGCTTTACTTCTGCAAGTTTTAAAATAAAAATAAAAAAATCACTATAATACTTGTAATGTTAATAAAAAAAAATCTTAAGAACATAATTTTTACTTAAAATTCTCGAACGAAAAAAAGCTCAGAGTGACTGGTATAAGTATCATTTGCGAGAAAACTATTGTGCATGCTCATGTGTGTTTTTATTGCTCATGAGGGTCAACTTCAATTCTTTCATAAATTTTGTCTTGGTTTGATTGCCGGTACATAAAATTTATGACCAATGTACAAGCCCGAGTGTCTTGATTATCAACCTGGAAGCAACGATGCATTGAACATATTTCCAAGCCATTTAACTATTACATATTTTTTTTGTGTTTATTTATTTACAATTTTTTACAGAAAAAAAATGTAATAGTTAAATTAAGCTATCGATGATTATTTTATCACAAAGTTGGTGCGTTGTTGCAAAAGACTTATGAACAGTCACCACTTATAAGTTGGCTAAATGAGGACAAATATGAAATAGGGCCTTTTTTAAATATAAGATTTGCTATTTGAAAGTCGGAATTGTCTAACTAAGATTTACACACTATGAAATGTGACCCGATCACTCGACCAATGCTCATGGCACAAACCGTCAAAACCACAAATTATTTAGTAGGAAAACAAATACCCCAAATCACAATATATTGTTTTTATAATATTGTTGATGAGCACCTGCAAAAAAATAAATGTTTAAAAGACAACTAACACTTCAAAAAAGGGAAAAGGGAAAAGCTGAGATACCAACATTAGCACACATGATATTCATTCCAAAGCTAATTTTGTTACTCCGTTCCGCAGTTGTTTAGTTTTAGCAGCGCAATAAATCAAAAGGGCTTGAGATCACAAGTTCTTTCCTTTGTTTTGTGGCAGAAAGAGAGAATTGTTGGTTTGCTATTAATGGGAAACTGTCCATTTTTTTTTAAATTGTGATCTGTACTTGGTCTCAGTAAAATAAAGTAATTGTGACTGACAAAAAAAAGTAATTTAATCAACATATATAACATATATTAATTTTGATGAAATCTACAAAATAACCAAAGTTACTCAAGTTTATTGTCTGAATATTTTGATTTTCATGGCCGCTGAGTTCCAAAAAAAAAAAAAAAAGTCATACATAATAACAATCACAATAGCAAATCAAGCATTAAATCAAGTTTGCAGCAAAAAAAATTGTACAAATTAAAGAAAGTCCATATGCGTATTTTTTTTTTTTTTGAGCTCAAAAAAAAAAATTATCAATAAAACTGCATTCTGCCACCACGCTTTCTTTTAACCACCCAGAACTTGTTGGAGCTATCTCCAAGTTAGTGCCATCAATGTATTAGATGTAATAGTTAGAATTAGAGGGTTTTGGCAGCCTCACTTAAATTTTGCGGCTGCGCGCTGGCATCTGCATTTTAATATTTTTAATAGCTAGATCAAAAATTACATGAAATGAAGAAAACCAGTTAAGACAAAAGCCAAGACAAGTTACTTATTAAACCAGCTGGCGCAAAACCTTTGCAAGATATTGATGGTAATAACTGTAATGCAGAGATTGCAAAATCAGTTTTCAAATCTTCTTATAACTGTATATATATGGTGATATATATTACAGCTTATTAATAAATTTGTTTTCCAGTTGGATAATTTTTTACTTTTATTAACTTCAAGCGTGCTTGTTGCATCGTTTGAACGCATTTAGAAATAGTTTGATTACTGTCATACTTGATTTTGGGATAAGTATAAAGTTTATAACTTATGACATATATTATATGAAATATAACATACAATATGTATTATATAATATATAACATACAATATGTAACACATGATATATAACATATAATATGTAATATATGATATATGATATATAATATATGAAAAAGTTAATTAATTTATGGCTCAATACATAAATCCTAAGGATCAGAGCATTATCGTGAAACTGGCCAGCGACCCAACGGCGGGTAAACAATGTGGATCCAGGAACAGACTGATTCAACTTCAAAAGGAGGAAAAAAAATATTACAATATTCTAATGATAACACAAATTATATTGGCGTGGGTATGCTATAAAGTATCCACTATTTTTTGACTTGAAAAGAGATAAAAGCACGGTGCATAGGCAGCTAGAAGACACAGATTTCAATACTATTTTTTTTTTACAACTTGATAATGATTGCCTTTTTCCACAAAAACAAACTGACCGTAGCCAGAAATACACTGTAAAAAATCAAAATGATAATAGACTGGATTTTGCTCGCGTCAATAGTGTTCACGTTCATATTGACAAGACCTGTTGACACATTGGCCAAAAGAAATACTGGCAATCCGTTCGCGTTGACACTGTCAATGGTCTCCGGGACCAGCTGAGTGTAGTCAAGTGCATCAGGATTGCCATAGACAAGAACCTCTATCAGTATGAACAGGGCCAGGTTCCACAAGTTGAACGCACCTACGTACAAAATGTAGCAAAGGTTTGCAAACCGGCGTGAAGCTATCAAGCGAAAGTAGTTGCGCGCAACGTAATACAACAGTTGCAAGATCACGCCGCTAGCAATGAGCATGATTACTTTCTTTGCGCGTGTAGGCTGCTGTTTAGACTTGCCCTTCTTTTGTACGACCACCAGATCCTCCTTAGATTGTGGGTAAAAATACGATCTGGCGGAGACGCTTGATGGCAAAATGTAAAAACCAGTTGATTTACCAAGTAAAAAAATCGAAAGGTATCCAATAAAGGAAAAAATCCCTTCCCGGTTTTTGTTGATTAGTGTATCTCTGGGGGCAGTGATGAGATATGCGACGAGACCGCCCTTGTTTAGCAATAGCTCATATCCAACAGCAATGGCAAGTGAAATAAAAATCAGCGGGATTTTCCTGGGAAACATGTCAAATAGAGAGACAAACGGCGGCAAGAGACCCAAAGTAATGAAAAAGTTCCAATGGACACCATACTCTGTGACGTGTTCCTGGTAATTAAAAGACTTGACAAGCAGCAGGCGGATCGCACCCAGCGCCAGAACCGAAAGTGCCTGTCTAAACGAAATAAGCATAGCAGATACCCGAGATGTCTTCTTAGAGAGGAAACGATCGACAAGCGTTGCACGCGCGGACACCAGGCCCATGGAAAAAACAAATGATCCAACCCCTAAATCCATCAGCGAGGTGCCCCAGGTCTCAACTTTAGCAAATTTTCTAGGAAAGATTTTAAAATCAACTGCCAAAATTGCTAGACAGGTGAGAATCATCATGCCGCCTCTGTATACAGTTAGAAACGAGACTTTTGGCAGATATTGCTTCAGATCATCGGATTTTGGCAACTTTGATTGCTTTGCTGCTGATTGCGTGATGGATTTGTCTATAGAGTGACTGAAAAATGTAATGATTGCTGGCAAAAGGATCAGGATATTTAGAACTGACGAATTATTGGAGTAAAGTGTAATTGAGAGGAGAGGCGTTAGCCAGGACAGTGAAATGTCCACAAGCCGCGATAGGAGAGTCGGCTTTTTGAAATATGAAAGTCTCGATTGGAGGACCGAGTATGTGAAGTAGCTAGAGGCTGCTACCAAGGTGCAAATATAAATCTCTAAAACTGGTCCACCCGTGAGACCAGACACAAAGTCCTCCTTTCGTTGTTTCAGGTCGAGTCCTTGAATAGTGTTGCTCATGATGTTTGATAAAAAAAAAATTTAAGTGCAAAGTCAAAGTTATGATGAAGGAGAGGTTGGAATTGAGCTCTGGTGTAGTGTGTGCCTGGTTAAGCGTGAGACGGCATGAAAAAGGCCGATGGTAGTGTTGCAGGGGGTAAAAAGGTCTATGTATAGAAGACACTTGAAACGATCCTGGCAATTCTCTAAAGAAAGAAATTTTCAAAAGAAAAAAAAAGTGAACAGGCAATAAATTTTGTAGGATCAATTTCTACAATTAGCCCCTTTGTGAGTTGTTTTTTTTTTTCTTTATTGTTCGCGGCCAATGCTACCGGTGATGGTTCCAACTACGTGGAGGTTGAAGAAAAGGGAAATTTAAAGTAGGTTGAAAAAAAAAAAAAAAAATTAAAAATAAAACCCGCTCGTATATAGGAAATCATCCCAAGCGCGCTTGAATAAGCGCATTTGAAACGTCAGACCTTCCAGAATTTCTGGAACCTGCATGCGTATAATTAATAACGTCTATAATTATGCTCTTATAATATCTTCTTCTACATTAAAAAACAAATACTTGGTCCTCGGCCTTGGACACCACATTGGTCTTATCATAGCCAACAGCTTCAGTTACCTTCTTCATGGCCGCAACCATAGGAGGAGGTCCGCAAATAAGAATTTTGGTATCGCGAGAAGGAGCAGGAAGATGCTCACGAATCAGCTCGTCGGTGACAAATCCAGTGCTACCATCCCAGTCCTCGGGAGGATTGTTCAAGACGTAGTGAACCTTGAAATAGGGATATTTCTCAGCAATCTCATCTATATCCTCCTTCAAAAGAATGTCTTCTTCAGTAACGTTCGCAAAGATCAGGCTGACGCGGGTGACATCGTGAGGATCACGAACGATGGTGCTAAGAACCTGAAGCATGGGAGCAATGCCAGTGCCGCCAGCAATCATACCAATATGCTTGGCCATATTGGCCTGATAGACCATCTTACCCTTGGGACCTTTGACCTTGATGGTCTGCTGTAAAATAAGGTTGTTCAAGTAGTTGGAGATTTTACCTTCGGGGTAGTGCTTGACAAGCAGCTCAAAGTGGCCTTCGTCCTGGTTGTTGGAGATAGGGGTGTAAGATCTAGAGACCTCCTTGTCATCGATAGTAGCAGTGACAGTAATGTGTTGACCAGTAGGAAGACCCAAAACGTCAGACTGTCTTGGCAAAGCGAAGCGGTAGATGTTGGCGTTGTGCGAGACGGGGACCTTGTCAATAAGGGGGAATTCTCTGTACTCGTCGGGGAAGATGATCTGCTTAGGTCTTCCTCGGTAGAACTTGAGACTAACGAGCGCAGCAGCCACCAGGATAGCATAAACGATCCACTCGGGCTTGACAATGAGACATCCAACAATCAAAAGAGCAGAAGGAATGATGATACCATGGAGCGCTGTATTCAGCAGCTCATCGTTATTCTTGACGGTAGGCATAGTTTCTTGTGATCTTTGTCGACTTTGAGTGAGAAAATGGAAGAAGAGAGAAACGTCGGATGGAAAATTCACTCCTTATATAAAGAAGTCACGTGGTTTGCGAGATAAAGACCGGATGGCCATACGGGATTTGCGTGAATTCAGGAGTGGCAGAGGAGTAACAGAGAAGAGCAAAACGCCATAAAGAAATTTTGGTATCCGAAAAAAATATAAAATAAAAATAAAAATAAAAAAGTAAAAAGGGTTGTTAAGCATATGGCGAAAAACGGGCTGGTTCATGATAAAGAGGTGCCGTTGTTCGGACAGGTCCCCGTTGTGTTTTCTTGCTTGGGGATGTGAAAGGCATCAGTCTGGCAGCTCACCGGGGCGAAACCCGGTCCTATACAGCATCTACAGTGTAATACCGTTTGCTTGTTTTGAATAGTCGGCATCTTCTATGACAGTTTGCCTGTCTGAGACCCTGACGTAAAAACACTGCGCACGAAGTTTGCGTTTCTCTTGTACTGGCAAAAAAAAAAAAAAAAAAAAACCTTCAAAGCTCTCCCACCAGTTTTATCTCGAATTCAATCCTTTTCCTCTCTTTCCTTATTCTAATACATACTATCCTCTTGTTAGCTTAAGTTCTTTTAAGACTTTGGTCAATTCTTTTGCAAATTGGCCTGTCCATTCTTATTTTCCCTTTCCTTCAATTACCTCCAAAATTAGCGAAACAAATACCAGAAAGCTTAGAAGAGCTAGCAGCAGCTATTCAGACTTGCCCAATTCCAAGAAACGCCACCTTTCAGAACTCCCATCATCCGAACCAGTGCCTCTCGTGTCTTCCATTCTGGCCTCTTCCTCATCATCCATGACTGCTGACACTACCAATAATAGCGTCCCGAAGGCTGCCCCAGACGCCAATTACATTGCACCAAATACTTTTGCGAAGCCTGCTAAAGACACACTTCCCCAGGACTACGAGGGTCACAGTAAAGATGAGGTGACAAGGTTGATTACGCAGGCCATGTATGATCTGGGTTACTCAGATGTTGCAAAGCAGCTAGAAAGTCAATCTGGGCTTGCAATTGAAGTGCCATTGGTTGCCTCCTTTCGCAAGGCGGTGTTGGGTGGTGAATGGGATGAAGCTGAAAACTTGCTCAAGTCATTAGACCTCCAGCCGAGCTCTGACCTGCAGTATTTGTCGTTTCTCATTTACCGTCAGCAGTACTTGGAGCTACTTGAAAAGCAGGACACAAAAAATGCTTTGCGGATTCTGCGCACTAAAATCTCAACATTACCCTATGACAGTAATGTACTTGGTTTTGATGAGGCTGAGAAACGGCGACAAGAGATTCACACCCTCACCAATGTTTTGATGTTTAATCCTGAAGACATCCGGTCAGCCCTGGATTGGGATGGGGCCTCGGGCCAGTCTCGAAGTGTTTTATTGAGCTTCTTGCAGGAGCTTATCTCAGCGGACATGATGATTCCGCGGCACCGTCTTGCAAAGTTGCTGAACCAGGCCAAGCAGTTTCAGCTGTCGCGCGCTAACTACAGAATAGATAACACGCCGTTTTCTCTCTGCAAGGATTTCCCCGATGACCGTCAAAAATTCCCTCTAAAGGTGACGCATGTGTTGAACCGGCACACGACTGAAGTTTGGTATATTAGCTTTTCGCACAATGGCAAGTACCTGGCTTCAGCATCTTTAGACAGTACAGTTCTCATTTGGAAGGTTGATGACAATTTCTCGTTTCAGCGTATGTTGGAAGCCCACGAAAAGGGAGTTGTGTGTGTTGAGTGGTCACCGGATGACACTAAGTTGTTATCGGCTGGCCGTGATCGAGCGGCTATTCTGTGGGATGTCAAGACAGGTGAAAGGCTCTTGACACTGGATAAGCACAATGATATTGTCAGTTCATGTGCGTGGCTTCCAGATGGCCAGCATTTTATCACTAGTAGCCCAGACCAGAACATTTACTTGTGGGATCTTAACGGCAATGTATTGTACAAGTGGCCAGGTATTAGAGTTCTTTCCATGGCAGTGACCCCGGATGGAAAAAAAATGGTAGCACTTTGCTCTGAGAAGTCATTACATGTATTTGATTTGCAGACACGGGAAAAGATCAAAGAATTTAAAATTGATCTACCTTTACTCTCAGTTTCTGTCTCCAAGGATTCTCGTTACGCCCTTATCAACACCCAGCCCGAGGAGATTCAGCTCTGGGATCTTGAGCGGTATCAAGTAGTGCGCAAATATCTTTGCGAGGCGCCAGCCACGGACGTCATGCGTTCATGCTTTGGAGGTCCTGATGAAAACATTGTTATGAGTAGTAGCCAGAGCAACAATATCTACGTGTGGAACCGTGAGACCACAAAACTTCTCGAAGTTCTCGACGGGCATGTTGGAACTGTCAACTGTGTCAAGTTCAACCCCGTGGATCTTGCCATGTTTGCATCGTGCGGCGACGATGGTCTGGTTAAAATCTGGCAGCCGCAAAATGTCGCTACTAATGGTTCCGACTGACGGTTTTGGCATGGGTTATCCGGTTTAGGCGGCGGCCGCTTAGTGACTGTGATACCATCACTGATTGTGTTTGCATACTTGTGTAATTGCATAATCTGGTAATGTCTCATGATTCAATGACCCTTTTTTTCTTTTTTTTTTCGATGTATCATATTTACAGTGTGTATATACCGTTAATCTTTTTTTGATTAAGATGGTTTTTTGTGGTTTTCGTTGATTTTAAAAATGAAGGTTCAATGGGTCAGCAGCGATAATTATGACCTTGGGTGGTTTAGTACTAAACCGGTAGGACCTACTGTAATATTTTTTATTTATTCCAAACCTTGAATCAGTTAAACGTTTGTACTATCAAATTCAAATATAATAATAGTAATAATAGTAATAGTAATAATAGTAAATCTATTTATTGCCTCAACATCTAAAAGTCACAAAATAAAAAATAAAAAAAAATAAAAAAATACAAAATTAAATAAAATAACAAAAGGAATAAAAAAAAAGACATTTAATTCTGGAACACTTGCTTCGGCAAGGCTGATTCAAGCGGTTGACCCGACAAATATTTTGGGGTTTCGACATTTGATGGCGCTGAATTCTCTACGGACTCAGCTCGTGTGTTAAGAGAAATCCTTCGAGATATTATCACTGCTGTATGTGTATTGAGAGGGTAAGCTGGTAAAACCTCAAAAAGCTATGCTGTTAAGCTAACCATCAGTATACGCGCTATTAAATCGAGAAACTTTACTACCGCTTCAATTCCCTTCTTGCTATCAAGAAGGGCACATGGCAGATATTAGAACCAACAACCATTATGAATTCAACTACAGTATCAACGAGCGGAAGAGCCTCATGCAGTTATTTTAAAAATTTTAAAACGAATAACTTAAATCTCAAGAGCTCGCAAGCAAAGAGATTACAGAAAAAAAAACACAGCCAGTACGGTTTTACTTAAGAAGAGTTGTACGGTGACAAATATCCAAATCATCTGAAAGGCTTTCATAAATCTTCTATCTCATTCAATTTATTCCAGCTCTTGTGACAGCCCTTTTGAAAATTGGTTCCAAGTAAGGTTCATTATCAAACAAGCTCACTCTTGTGAATGCTTTTCATCTGGACAGTTGATCAAAATGTCAAAGAAAAAGATGTGCAATACATTATGAAATACGCAATAGCCTTAAAAAATTCTGAGGACTATATTCAAGTTTTTAAATACTTTACTGTTTTTTTTTTTTTCATTTATGAATTGGTCAATCAAATCATATTGTTGAGGTTTTACTCTTTTGTCAATATCTCGTCTTACTTTGTCAAATGCATATATCTCAGATGGTTCTCAAAATCTTGATTTATTAAGAGAAGATTTGGCGCCATAGACTGTTGATACTTCTAATACCCTTTGAAAGCGCTACTTAGTCAGGGTCGTTGACATAAATGATAAACATACAGGAATTTATCACTTAGGTTTCTATTGCTCTGTGCACGGAACCTGAAAATTCTCAACTCTGCAAAATCTCATTTGGCATCTACATGTCGCACCTTCTGATATGTAACTACGCACATTTGTATTTGAACTAGACTCTGAGCAACTCAGAACAGCCTAG
>JAKUCA010000289.1:0-18093 GCA_030567025.1 Geotrichum europaeum
TGATATTTATATGTAATATATCGACTACTTTAAAGGTCAAGTTTGATTCCATGCTTAAACATTGATGAAAGGCTGGGAGCTACTGAGTACTAACATTATTTAGAGGTTAATATCAAAGTGCTGGTATTTATTTTTCTATTCACATCAGAGTCTCTCCTTTAATGACTTGAGTCTTGAGCTAAAGCTAGGTAGATTAAAAACAGAACTTACAAATCATAAGTTTTAAAGCTTAATTTTGAAAAGTCCCAATTTCCTTCAAAATGAAAGTTTGACCCTGACCCTGATCCCAGAGCAGCAACAGCTACACTCTTTGCATAAAACCTCCAAAAATGTCTGACAAATATCGCCTTCACTCTTCCCATTCTCTCTTCCATAAGTCTTTCAATACAAACTCTTGGGGCTCTTCACTCTGCTCCCGGCTGTTCGTTTATTTATTTATTTATTTTACTTTTTTTATTTTTTATTTTTTGCATTTATATCTTTATTTTAATTACTTTTTGAATACATCTCCATTTCAATTCACCGCCATGTCGCGACGAGCAGCAGGTAGGTCTACCCCCTCTAGACCATTCAATTCAAAGCTAACACTTTCGTAGAGCGAAAAAACTACTCCGAGGACATTAATGACTTTTCAGATGATACTGATACCACCAACTACTCCGAGGAGGATGGCGAAGATAATGTCGCTGTCTCAGGTATGTATTGTAAAATTTGGACGCCACTTTCCAATCTTTCACTGAATTTGTTATTTCTAACATTATTGTACAGCAATCCCTAAAATCAAACTGAAAATAGGAGGCACAAGTGAGATGCTTCAGACGGGTGTGAGCCAGGCCGATGACCAGGGCGACACGAATGGCTCAAAGGGGTTTAAGGGAGACGGGAGCGAGATTCCTAGTGACTACAGACCCGATAGCGTTGCACGAATGTTTGGTAAAAGCGACTTCTCGTATCTAAAGTTGAAACCTGATCACGCCTCGCGGCCCATCTGGATCAATCCAGAGGATGGCCGTATCATCCTAGAGAGTTTCTCGCCCCTGGCTGAGCAAGCCCAGGACTTTTTAGTTACAATCGCCGAGCCTGTCAGTCGACCCAGTTATATTCATGAATATCGACTTACGACCTACTCATTATACGCCGCCGTGTCGGTCGGCTTACAAACCAAAGATATTATTTCAGTTTTGAATCGTCTTTCAAAAGTTCCAGTTCCCAAAAGTATTGTCACATTTATTCACAACTGTACAGTTTCCTACGGTAAAGTGAAGCTGGTTTTAAAGCACAATCGGTATTTTGTTGAAAGTTCGCAAGCCGACATTTTACAAATGTTGTTGAAAGATCCTGTGATTGGTCCCCTGCGTATCGAGGCCTCGGAAACTACGACAAGAGATGGCCTTGTTGTGGAAAAGGCGCCAACCGCAGGCAACTTGGTGATTCCCGGCACTAAAGCCTCCAATGCTGACGGGAAAAAAGAGGAAGGGGATAAGACCAATGAAATTGAATCTGTCTTCCAATCAGCAATTGGATTAGATAGAGACGATGATGATGATTTGGATGCAGTTCATTCATTTGAGATTGCCTCTTCTTCGGTTGAAATTGTCAAGAAGAGATGTCAAGAGATTGACTATCCAGTACTGGAAGAGTACGACTTTAGAAATGATGCGCGAAACGTTGACCTGGATATTGATCTTAAACCGTCTACACAGATTCGTCCATATCAAGAGAAGAGTTTGAGTAAAATGTTTGGTAATGGCCGTGCTCGTTCTGGTATCATTGTGTTGCCATGCGGTGCTGGTAAAACTCTGGTCGGTATTACGGCGGCCTGCACTATTAGAAAGTCAGTCATTGTGCTTTGTACCTCGTCAGTCTCAGTATACCAGTGGCGTCAGCAGTTTTTGCAATGGTGTACAATTCAACCCGAAAACGTTGCTGTTTTCACTTCTGAAAACAAGGAAAAATTTCAGGGTGATGCTGGTTTAGTTGTTTCAACGTACTCTATGGTTGCCAACACCAGAAACAGATCGCACGATTCCCAAAAGATGATGGACTTTTTGACCTCGCGTGAGTGGGGTTTTATCATTCTTGATGAAGTCCACGTTGTCCCCGCAGCCATGTTTCGAAGAGTCGTTACAACGATTGCAGCGCACGCTAAACTTGGCCTCACTGCCACGCTGCTGCGTGAGGATGATAAGATTGATGATTTGAACTTTTTGATTGGCCCTAAGCTTTACGAGGCTAATTGGATGGATTTGTCGCAGAAGGGCCACATTGCCAACGTCCAGTGCGCCGAGGTGTGGTGCCCAATGACGGCCGAGTTCTACCAGGAGTACCTCAATGTCAATGCCAGAAAACGCATGCTCCTGTACATTATGAACCCGTCCAAGTTCCAGGCGTGCCAGTTCCTCATTGATTATCATGAAAAGCGTGGTGATAAAATCATTGTCTTTTCGGACAATGTGTATGCGCTCAAGGCATATGCGCTCAAGCTGGGCAAGCCGTTTATTTTTGGTAGCACGCCGCAGCAGGAGCGCATGCTCATTCTTAAGAACTTTCAGTACAATGATAACGTGAACACAATCTTCCTGTCAAAGGTTGGTGACACCAGTATCGATCTGCCCGAGGCAACATGTTTGATTCAAATTTCATCGCACTACGGTTCGCGGCGTCAGGAGGCGCAGCGACTGGGCCGGATTCTACGAGCCAAGCGCCGTAACGACGAGGGTTTCAATGCCTTTTTCTACTCGCTTGTGTCCAAGGACACGCAGGAGATGTATTACTCGACCAAGCGGCAAGCATTTCTGGTGGACCAGGGCTACGCGTTCAAGGTGATTACGCATTTACATGGCATGGAGGAGCTGCCCAATCTGGCCTACTCTTCTGCGCGCGAGCGTCGCGAGCTGCTGCAGGAGGTGCTTTTGCAGAACGAGGAGATGGCGGGGCTTGAGGCTGGTGACGACGCGGAGAACTTTGTCGGCCGCGGTGCTGGCGTTGGTAAAAAGGGAAACAAGGCGCGCCGCGTCGTGGGCAGCATGTCGAATCTGGCCGGTGGTGACGACATGGCTTACGTGGAGTACAATAAGAGCCGCAACAAGGAGTTGAAGTCTTCAAGCAACGTGATTAACAAGCTGTACAAGCGTAAAAAGATTTAATGTCACTGAGTCGCAGACGTGTATTTATTTATCAAGTAGCCGTGTAATATAAAAGATGCTAAAACTAAGCAGGTATTTGTTCATGCTTGTAGTCTTGATAGATTTTTAAACGCCATTTTTAGCCCCATTGCCCTTTTGGTGATTCTGTAATAATCTTTGTTTATAGGCGGCGGCTACAAGGCAAAGTTTAGTTTTTGCTTCTCTGGGGGGAGCCGCGCGCCAGGATCCGATTTTATGTGCTGCCAAAAGGAAACACAGTGATCACGCACCTTGTTTGGCTATCGCGCGGCTATGGGATTTGTCCAAACCCGATGCCGCCACCCAGGAATTTGCTCCGCTAGATATGGAGGCAAAAACTCATCGACTGCGCTTGTCGTAGAGACTCCATAAGGTAGGAAAATAAGAAGAAGACAATGTGAACAACAACCCATGTCTGTTGATGGGTTTTGCAAGTTTCAGCTGTATCATCGCCATTGCATCATTTTAAAAAAGAAAACCCTCTTTTCCCGAGGGAGAGACGTTTGGAAATATATCTTTCCCCTTTCGCCTCTGCGTATCTTTCTTTCTCTTATCACTTATCGTCATTTTACCCAGACATTGCCCATAGAGATCACCGCACAGATTACACCACCACATACATCATGACTAGAGTCGCTATTATTGAGGCCGACACGCCCGTGCCCGCAGTGGTCGTGGAGCTCGGCACCTACGGTACCATTTTCACTAACCTGCTTGTGACCGCGGGGCTTTCGCAGGAGACCACGCGGTACAGCGTGCATCACGTTGTCGAGCACCCGGAGAACCTGCCCAATCTCGAGGACCCTGCCGACCCCTTGGACGCCGTGCTCATTTCGGGCTCTAAACACAATTCCTACGATGATGTTGACTGGATCAATCAGCTGGCTGCTTTTGTCAATGCCGCTTTAGCCAAAAGGGTCCGGGTCGTGGGGATTTGCTTTGGCCACCAGGTAATTGCCCGCGCGCTCGGCGCCAAAGTGGGTGTCAATCCCAAGGGCTGGGAGATTGCCGCAGTGCCGATCACTTTGACCGAGAAGGGCCAGGAGGTGTTTGCAGAGCTGACCGAAACGGCAGCAAAGGCGGATGGCACCATTAATATCATGCAAATGCACCGCGATATTGTCTTTGAGCTGCCTACGGGGACCGAGCTGCTGGCGTATAATGACATCTGCGGGGTGCAAGGGTTTTACAAGCGTGGTGTCGTTTGGACCGTGCAAGGCCACCCTGAATTTACCGAATTTATCGAGACAAGTTTGATTTCATTACGCCGCGATCTGGGGGCCTTTACAGCCGAGTTGGCAGCGGATGGACTCAAGCGCGCGCATGACCGCAATGACGGACCCATTATTGCCAAGTCGATTGTCCGTTTCATCCGTGATGAGTAAAGGCGGATCCTACAGAAATAGAGAAAGAGTTATATATATAGATATGTACAAACTAAACACAATGTCATGTACAAACAAGCCATTTGGGCTGGCGCAAGATTAGACGACACAAGCTATCGCCAACAACCAATAATCTCAGTCAAGCCGGTAATACTGTAGACTTGCCGTGTCAGCATTACCAGAGACACGACAAAAGACTGTTTTCAGGGTTGATGATAAGAATTTAAGCTGAAAAGAAGCAATCGCTGCTAGGGATCATGACATTTACTCACGTTATGTTCTTTTTATATTGCAGCAGAATCTTTCTTGTCTGCCATGAATTGGTTTGGTTTCCAATAAGGTAGAGAATAAAACTGCCTTTCGGTATTTTGTCTCCTTTTTTTTCATTTTTTCCCTCAGATGTTGTCTTCCTGTCCAAATTTTTTTTTTTTTAATTTCCATTTATTTTTAATTTTTTTTAATTTTTCAATCTTTATATTTCAATCTTTATTTTTATTTTTTTATTTTTACTTTTTTCAGCCCTTCTTTTGTCAAAAGCGTTTACGTTTAGCCATATAAATATCCATATCCTCCTTGCACCAGAGCCATGTCGATATTGGATAAAATCAGTTCTCGTAAGTTCTCACCATCTGCTGGCTCTCTCCAGCCTAGCTCTGTCATCCATAGTTTCGTTGGGCGGGCGTGGGGGAAATGCCGTCTTTCTCTGCCAGGTTGACAGGTTGACCTTTTTTCCCCCCTTGCAAATGGCCGTGTTTTATTTTATCTTCATGCTAACGGTTCTACCGCGTGGGTTTGTTAGACTTTGAATACCGCCGGATCCAGCGCAAGTACGGCAAGCGCCGGCCGCCCACCTCGACGCAGAACTTCCCTTCCTCGTCCAACGTTGAGATCTCGCATGACCGCTCTGAGATCCAGCGCCGCATCGCCGAAAACACGCCCACAGCGACGATCCGCAACCCCGTCAGCACGCCCGCGGCCACGGTGCGCAAGTCCGCCAGTATGATCAACCTGCCCGGCTTTGGTCGCCGCCGGCCGTCAACAGCAACAATGACCGCCCAGGTCAAACCCGAGGAGCAGCGCTACGATGGCAAGATTAATAACCAGTACCGCAAATCGAGTCTCGGCTCGGCACGAGACCAGCAAATTTCTGAGCACGCGACCTACCGCCGCAGCAGCAGCATGAGTGCCTACGCAGACGCGCCTCGCGCCTCAGCACCGGTGAGCCGGCGCGCATCCTACATTGACCCCGGTTCGATCCGCCAAGCGGCGGCAGCCGGCCCGCCCGCGCCGCGGCGCCTCTCCGTGGCCGCGGGGGTATCAGGCAGCTTGCCCATGCAATATTCCAAGTCAACGACGCAGTTGCCCACGCACTATGAGTACTCACTCGCTACTGAGATTGATCGTGAACAAACCCGCTTTCGGCCGTCGATTGATGATGCTGACTACCACTACTACCAGCGGCAACAACAACAGCAGCAACAACAGCAGCAGCGGCGCATGGCCCGGGGCCGAAGCATGCAATTTTCGTCGCCGTCAGAATTTACTTTTCAGCATTCACAGAATTTTGATCTTGCACAACAACAACAACAACAACAACAACAACAGCAAAAAAAGCAATCCTTTTTGTCCCGGAAATTGTCACTCCTGGTGGGTCACTGAACCAGTTGAGTTTTTTTTTTTTGGACAAAAAAATCTTTTTTTATCTTGTGTTTTTTACTGTTTTTATTGTTTTTTGTTCTTTTGTTAATCTTAGCTTCTTCTATGATTTTTTAGTAACGAGTTTAATACCACTGCCTAATTTTATTCTTGAATAATATATATATATATTGTTTAATTTCTTTTCTCCCTACACCCCCTTCTTGGAAGGTATCTCTACTACTTGTGTTTTGTATGTGGAGGGGGGTTTTTTTTTTTTTGTATCACAGACTTGATATTCATCATCATCAAAAACAAAAGTGTAGTATAAAAAAGTTCTGGTTTTGTTTGTTACAATATATAATTATACCATCATTGCAAAATGGTTGAAAAAAATAATCCTTTGATAATATATGTGGCTACGTAAATTTCATTCACCAACTGTACACACAAAATCATCACTTTCGTCCCGGGGCAGAGCCACGTTTTGACGCGCCAAACCCGCCTCCGCTGTTGGCAGAGGTGGACTCCGTTGCTCCCATGCGACCTCCATTAGTACCACTGCCGCCGCCGCTAGCGCGACCAAACTTGGTCTTGCCCGTGGCGGTGCTCAGGATTGTGCGCATGCCCTGGCGCACGGCGCCACCCGCGCCGCCCGAGACTGTTGAAGGCGTTGCTGATGGTGGCCTTGTACCTCCCGCACCTCCAGCGCCAGACGACTTGCTGGGTCCTCCGCCAGCCCCGCGGCTTGTGTTGCCCGGCCTGTCACCGCCGCTACCCTCTTTTGGCGCAATCCCCCGTGCATTGCGGGGAGAAAGTCCCGAGATGTTGCCAATAATGCCGCTGCCCGCACCGTCACCAGCGCCGCTGCTCTTAGAGTTTGGGTGCTGTAATTTCATGTCACCAAAGGATCGTGAAAGCGCATTGTTGCGCACATCTTGATGCTTTTGTTGGACAGCGTGGAATTTTTTCATAAGGTCGGGCCATTTCACATCATAAAATGAGAGCGGCGTATTGTTATGGTTGTTGGTGTTTATGCTGGACGAATAACGGCTCACATAGCCGCTGCCGCTGCCAGAAACCCCAGCACCGCTGCCGGCGCCGCTGCCACTGGAGGCACCGCTGCCACTTGCTGCTGAGCCTCCGCCGCTGCCGCCAGCACCGCCCGTGCCGGAACTAAAGCTTCCCCTTTGCTGTAGGTGATGCGGCGGGGGGACGTGGATGTAGCCGATAGATGAAACACTGTTTAATCGGTTCCGCAGCGTGGCAAAAGCTGAAGACTGTGGTAGCAGCATCAGGATTCCATAAAGACACTTGTATAGATAGGGATACTTTTCCGGTTCCAACAATTGCAGCCGCAGGTGCGTGAAAACGGGGGACTCAAGCAACTGGACAAGCTTGTCAATTTGAATCAACAAGGGTACAGTAATCTCAAATTCAACAATTGTCTGCAGCAACAAAAACGCATGCTCATATGCCTGTGACAGAAGACACAAGGACAATGCAGCCGACGGGTTGTGACACCACGATTTGAAAAGGGCAGTAAAAAAAGATACCCCTTCTTTATTGTTGAGTGACCGCAGCCGCATTCGCAGTTGCGAGAGCTCTGGTGCTGTGATGAGAATGTTGCTTAAATTTTGCACCATGATGCCAGCAAACTCGAGGTCCTCGTCCTCGCGCTCAAGAATATCGGCCAAAGTCCAGTAGATCCTTTCAGGTTTCAAGCTGATGCACAATTGCCGAATAATGAGATTACCTCTTGTTTCCAATAAGCGTCTGTCGGTCGAGAACAGATTGAGCAGATTTATCATAAACACTGTAAAATACTCATCGTCAGAATTAAATGAAATCTGCGCCAAAAGCTGCAGATCCCTAGTGATGACCTGCTCAGATGGATCTGATAGAGTTTTGAGCAGGGCTGGGAAAGTACCGTCATTAATTGCCAAAATCTTTTTTGGCACTTTGCGGTGCAACCTGATCAGCCAATCCAGCGCTGCCACTCGCGTCTCTTCCTTTTCATCTAAAAAGTGTAGCGTCAGGGCATTGACCGTTGCAGAATAGTTAAGCTTGCCCTTGCCATTTTTATCAGTGTCATTATCGAGAGTATCAGGTGCCGCATCGCCATCATTGTTGCTAGAAATAAAAAATTTGGTCTTTTCAGCCGGCTTGGCTTCTTCCGAATCTTCATTATCAGGAAGTGACAAAATAAGATTAAGCATCTTCTTGTTGACGCGCTCAGCAGCCTTGCGTAGTTTATCATCGTCATGCGCCATCGTGGGCAGCAAAACCGACAAAAATCGGGGTCCATAGGGCAAAATACTAAGAGGCGAGAGATCCAAAAACGTGTCAATCCAGTTAAGAACAACTAATTGAATCTCTTCCACCGAAGAGTCGAGATGAGAAATGAGAATTTCAATGATTTTCTCAAAGTCAATAAAAACATCCTGGCCAGGTATATAGAGACCCTCGTTTTCCTCCTCGTCTTCATCATCCTCAATTGCTTCATTATCGTCATCCTCAACCGCATCTTCGTCATCATCTTGGTCAATCACCGCCTCATTGCCGATTTTCCCATTATCATCCGATTCAGTTCTACCTTCCAGTTCTTTAGCTTCGGTTGCATTATCGCCATCGTCTGTTTCCACATCAGCCTCAGCTTCAGCCTCATCCACAAGACCTTCATTAGAAGCCTGAGGCTCTTTGATAGCAGTTACCGATGTCTCCTCTTTCACTGGCTCTGATTCTTTAGTTCTTTCTGCAGTTGTTACGGGCTCATCTGCCGAACCAATGTTGGCAGTGGCCTTCTGGGTATCCGTGGTATTGACTGTAGAAGACTTGCGTAAGTGTTGGTCCCTTTTCCCCTTTTTGCCCCTTTGCTTTGCAGACCTAATGGAGACAATACTGCTTTTTCGGCGCACGCGCGTGGTGCCCGAAGTATTTTGAGATATGGACGTGTTTCCATCTTCGTTAGTCGAAAGCTGAGACGTTATCGTAGTTTCAGTCAGATTATTGTGCTCCTCTATTGCTCGTTTAATGTCGGTAATTTTTTTGATCTCCACAAGAAAGGTATCCAAACAAGCATGAGTATCAACCCGGACACTTGTGATGGGATCATTCAAAAAGTTTATAAGACCACCAAGAAAAGACGGTAGGTAGGAAACAAGTTCAAGATCTGGGATTGCATCGAGGAGCACTATCCACGATACAAGAAACGTGCGCGCATCACCATTGACCGCATGAATGCGCTCGGCTAGAAGGGGGATGAACTTGGCTAGCGAGAAAGTTGGCAATTGCTGCGCTGGTTCATTTGCAATGATCGGCATTCGGGGATCGTTACTATTCACTTGCGCCGGAATAACTTCTGGCGGACCATCGTGGATAATAGAAACATATGTAGCTGCCTTCTCTGAAACAATGTCCTTGATGAGACGGTTGAGCAAGTCGGCACCGTTCTGAACCGAGGTATCCAAATCAGTGGATAATTTTGACAAAGCATCAAACAACTCATTGAAGTATACCAAGATTTCGCCCTTGGCGACCTTGGAGATATTGTACATACTCTCACAAGCATAGTATCGAACGCGGGCATCCTGATCACCAAAGCATGCCAGCACGGGATGAACAATATCATCGAGATACTGCACAACCTCAGCCTGGCCAAGCGCAATTGCTGCTGCCGCTAGACCAATTAGACCACCATTACGGGCATTTGGCTTGTGGATGGCGTAGGCAAAGTCGCGACAAAGTTGGTCAATTATTGCTCGAATACTTTCTCTATCCCCCTCCTGAAGATAGCCTCTAATAACAGACTCAAGCTCAACCGCCGCTGACTTTCGCTTTTCATATAACCGGTCTTCAAGACCCCTTTGAATATCCCTGTCTAGAAGAATGCGTTGAATTAGCAAAAAGTCTTTTGTAAAAAAATGACATGTACATGCTTACCCATTGCTTTTAAACAAAATATTAATATCTATAAATTTAAAAATATTATAAGATATATTTTCCAGCAATTGCACACTATTACTACCAACAAGTTACAAAAAAGAAGAAGAAAAATAAAAGGTCGGTTTGTTAACCACGCTTGTGGATGCCAAAGGAAAGCTGGGACCCAGGAGTTTCCAGCAAAAGATGCAATGGAAATATAGCAAATATCTAAACCTAACCCTACTGAGATACAGCCGTACCAATTATTTTCAATGCTATCAATTACGTAATCATTTTTTTTTGCGCATAAGTGTGGCAACGCAGGCGCATTTAAAACGATTTTTCAATTTAATTCAAAATGGCCCTGACAAGAATCTCCTTTCTTACTGCTTTTAATTATAAAACTGATTGAAAGGGTTTTTGTTTTAACTGTGAAAAAAAAAAAAAATAATGTCGTCGAGTAATTGGACAAAAGATGTTAGCGTACAGCTCAATGGATCTACTCTGAGGGTATGATATATGTATATATAGGTTTTTTTTTTATTTCATTTCAAAAAATAAAGATATTGTTCTATTTTGCATGGTGAGATCCCATCTACTAACTCATTGGGGGTTGAATCTACAGGACTTTCAAGCTGCGCAGGACGCATTTGCTGAACAGGAGTACAACTCAAGAGGACTACAAAAGGTTACTTGACCTCCATTAAAATAATCAATTGTTGTTTCTTACATACTAACTTTTTTATTTTATTTTTTATTTTTTTTATTTTTTATAATAGACGCTGGAATCGCTCTTTTTGACCTCCAACAAACTGCGGCTGAAGTAAGTCAATCAGATATATATTACATAGTTGATGAAATCTAACACGATAACAGGACTGAATCTGTCAAAATGTCGCTACAACACGTCGCGCCGCGCACAGAAGGCTCACTGAATCAAGTTGATATTAATAACAATAAATAAATACAGGATTTGCTTGAGGTGTTTTTTTTATATATATATAAATGGTAATAATGAATTGAAAAAACAAAAAAAAAAAACAAAGGCAATGTGGATGAATAGTATGCAACAAGCTAGTATGTACACTATTTACTTTCACTTGAATTATGTTTGGCGAGTTGGTGGGGGAGGCGGGGCCAGACCACCGGGTGGAGGCGGAGGTCTAGCACCAGGAGGAGGTGGAGGAGGGGGAGGCTGGAATTGCCCACCAGGAGGTGGAGGAGGAGGAGGAGCAAATCCAGATGGGCGCACAAAAGAAGGAGGGGGTAGAAAATTAGTGATACCAGACACGACCCTAGGGCCTGGTGAACCACCCTGTGCGCCGGAATTATAAGGACTGGTAGGTCCCGAATTTGTGAATCTTTGGTTATTACCAGCGTAATCATTGCCTCTGGTATCGTAGCTTTCGTTACGACCGGTATTATGCATGGGATGGCGGCCTTCCTGGTTGAAATCGCCTCTGCGATCATAGTTTTCATTCTTGTTGTACCCGCCATTGTAGTTCCGTTGTTGTAGGTCGCCGCGACGATGATCGTTGCCGTTATTACGACCGTGAAAATCGTTGTTTCTGCGGCCAGAATTGCCCTGGCGACGAGGAGCCTCGTCAATTTGCTCCTTCACTGATGCAATCAGATCCAAGCACATTTCCTTAGCCCTGTGTAGCTCCTCAATATGAGGAGTTAGCAGATGTAAATACATGGGGATATCCTCTTCAAACCCAGTGTTTCTGTCAAGGAACCCAGAGCCGCGGCCCTTAATCTGCACCCTACAGCCAGTCTCAGTTTGAATGTGCTTAACGTTTTGGCCGCCAGGACCAACAATAAATCCACGAACTTGGAAAGGAGGATATTGATCCAAACCAATCTGAATCTTCTCTTCAAGTCTGTTGGAGCGGCGTGGCTGTTCCTCTGGTGGCGGGGTATCTTTAGATTTATTGTCGGTATCTGCCTGGTCCCTTCGTCTAAACCGTCGTTCATCAACCAGACTACCCATGTCCTTAGCAATCAACTCATTAATTTGTTCAATGGCTTTATCAAGACTTTCTTGGTTATCAGCCTCAACAAATAGATGTAAGGCAGGCGCATGTTCAGTAGCAATAGACTTGTCTGGGTAGTACCGGCCGCGAGTGAAAACGTTAGCTCCAGTATCGTGTCTAATTTGGAATTGAGTCTCAGTTTTCGTCAGCAAATACTTGTTTCGCAGATCATTGATGTCAACTTTTGTACTGAAAGTGTTACTGGGAGCTACCTCGGCGCTGTTATTAGTTGCAGTTGGCTGACCTGATTCGGCGGGCTGCGATGAAGAAGGAGGAGCCGCTGGCGATTCAGAGCGTTTTGAGTCGCCGCCGACAAGACCCTGGGCCGCCAGTTGGGCGTTGATCTTGGCTGCGGCTGCAATTGCCATTGCAACCGGGTCAGCTGGTTTTACACTGCTCTCTGTAGCCAAATCTGCTTTGTCGTCGGGATCGGGTCTGAAACGAGAAGAAGAGATTGACGATTGATCTCTGCCGTCTCTGTCACGGTCACTATAACGATCTCTGTCGCGACTTCTGCGGTCGCTGTCACGCCCCCGCTCGCTGTCTCGGTAACTGTCATAATCTCTATCACGGTCTCTACCACGGCCTCTGTCTCGTTCTCTATCACGCCCTCTTTCCCTGTCACGATCCCTTCCGCGGTCTCTGTCGCGATCCTCTTTGTAACGGCTGCTACTACTGACACTGCTGTGGCGAGGCCGACTGCTGCTGCGGTCACTATCACGACTTCGGTAATCCGGACGCCGAGAAGTATCGGGCTTGATGTTGCTCGAGCTGCTGCTGCTGCGTAAGGTAGGACTTCTAGAGCGTTCCCTCGAGTGGGAATTGCGCTCCTCACGTCGTTCGTCCCATTTCCTTCGGCGCTGGTCCATTGTTAATTTGAAAGCGTGAAAAAGTTTATAACAAAAAAAATGAAAAAAACGAATAAATAAATGAAAATACTCGTACTTTTCTTTTGTTCTTTTTTTTTTTTGAAAAGTAATGACTTTAATTACTTAAGGGCTCTCGCAATAGTTCTATGGACCAGTTTTTATATTAAGATAGAAAGAAGAGAGAAGAAAAAAGTTGTCACTTTGAATGCCCAAAATGCGCGTGTGCTGGGACTTTGCAAGTTTTTCAGGGTAAGGAATAATCACATGACCTGTACTTTTCATTTCATTTGGGCCACCTCGACAGGTATCAAATATGAAACCAAAAAAAAAAAAAAAAAATCTGGGGCAGTTTGATGACACGATTTGATCCAAATCACCAACGTACCCGCCCTTGATTCCCTCAGCATCATGCCCGATATCACCAATATTTATTTTGCGACTGCCCGTAGTTTTCAAGAAAAGTCTAAAAAAAAGGGAACACAGCTTTACGTACCACACAAATCGGATGTGTTCACGCGGGAGTGCCTCAAAGTTGTAAGTGGAATCCAAATAGAAACAATTGAATACAGCAAGTAGTTACTCAATTGCTAACGCAATTGCTTTTGCCAGAACGAGTCCATCAGCGAGCTTTCTTTGTACCTTGAACGAATTAGAGCATCATATTTATCTTTGGGAAAGCGGGTAGCTAACCATGGCCCCCACAGATCAAAGCAGCAGCTGACTGACAAGCAACGTGACGACATTGACTACGAAACCAAAATGATTATACAACAGACTCTGATGCGGATCAGATCACTCGAGGATCTCGAAAGGGAAAGACTGAATAAAGAGGTCAAGAACGCGGGCGGGATCTCCTCTTTTTTTGTTGACATGAAACAAGAGGAGATGAAGAAAACCACCGCGCTGCATCGGGCCGGCATGCTCTGGTTCCTTAACGACAAACTGAAACAGGTGTCTGACCGACACTCAGCGCAGCAAGAAATTAGACTTAGTCGCCAGGTTGAAAAGTCCAAAAGCATGCTACATAATGTTGGTGAGGATACCACGTTAAGTTCACTACGAGATTTTAAGCCCAAAAGGCCTTCCCCGGCAAATCATTATACTGAACAGGAACTGCCAGAGGTCCTGCGAGACTTGACACCACAACAAATCACTCAACTTGAAACAGAAAATAATGAACTTTTGGACGAGCTCGAACTATCTCTTAACAAGGCCAAGGCGGCCGAAAAGTCTCTTTATGAAATTTCCCAGATTCAGTCGCAATTAGCCGCGCATTTATCTACACAAAACGAAATGATTGAAAGTTTGCTTGACGACGCGTTTCAGGTCCATGACGATGTCAGCAGAGGTAATCAGCAACTGGAAAGTGCAAAAACACGAAATAGAAGAACATCTAAAATCATTATTTCTCTTTCGATATTTTTTGCCTTCATACTCTTGTTCTTTGATGCAATCACATCATAAGTATATCCAAAAAAAAAAAAAAAAACTGTTACCTATGTAAAAATTTATTATTAATTATTATTATTGTTGTTTGTTTTGTTAATCCTCCTGCTTTTCTACCCTTCTAATCAGAAGAAGCTTTTTTCTTAGGGTAGACAAGAGAATCTACAACACAGACGCCAATGGTGGAACCGCCTTGTCGCAGAATAGCCCTGCCAAGCTCCTTTGAGTCCTTAAAAAGGTCCATGGGAAGAGGTCCCTCATCAAGAGTGATTTCCACCAAAGCAGCCTGACTGCTTGTAATGAGACGAGGCTTTTCTTTAATCACACTACCGTCGGCTTTACTGACAAGAGCAATCATCTTAGTGATGGTAGCAGGCGTATTAATGCGACCACGGTGAAACATAACTCTGGCCCCCTTGAGGATTGGCCGTGTGAGCTCAAATGCAACAAGAGTAGCCTTAAATTTTTGCACAACTGGTACTAGTGCAGTAGGCGGGCACAAGATGTCAGAGGGAAAAATATCTTCGGGGCTGTCGCAACCAACAACGCTCGCTTCAATAATCTCGCCAGCTTTAGCCCATGCACAAGGAAGATCATTAACCTTTAACGATTTGATCTTGAGAACCAGATTCTTAGGCACCACCACAGCAGTATCACCGACTTGAATGGCTCCTGTCTCAATCCGACCAGTCAAGTGCACAGCAGAGCTGTGGGGAGGACTAAATGAATCAGAAATAGTGATTCGGAAAGGACCACTATCATCCTTTTCCGTAATCTGTTTAGACTCGAGCAGAGAAAGTAGCGTGGGACCCTCATACCAAGCCAGCTCAGATTTATTTATTTTGACAACGTTTGTGCCATTAAACCCACTACAGGGGACATAGGAGACGTCTTTAGTATTGAAACCAATTTTTTCAAAGAAAGGCTCAAGATGAGATTTAATCTCATAGTATCTTGCTTCAGCCTCACTTGCGCTTCTGCTTTCAGCAATATCTAGTTTGTTAATAGCAACAATGAGGTGAGTAACACCCATACTTCTGACAAGAATTGCGTGTTCTCTGGTCTGACCATCAAGGAAAAACCCGGACTCAAAAGCACCCGTGGAGGAGTCAACCACTAAAACAGCAATATCAGCCTGAGCAGAACCAGCAATCATGTTGGGGACAAAGTCACGGTGACCAGGAGCATCAAGAATTGTAAATCTGGTAGTTTCGGTCTCAAATGATCTCATGCAAATATCCATGGTGACACCTCTTTGTCTCTCTTCGTCAGTTTGATCAAGGACCCAAGCTAAATGAAAGGAACCTTTACCAGCATTTTGACTTTCTCTCTTGTACTGTTCAATAAGGCGTTTGTCGACTGCCTCAACGTCGTAGAGAAGCCTACCCATTAATGTACTCTTACCGGCATCGACATGACCAATAACAACAAAATTGATCTTGGGCTTGAGCTTGCCTTCTTTAATCTCCTTCTCCAAATCCAAAGTAGGTTTCAGCGATGGAAGTGGTACATTCTTAGGAGAGGCTGATTTTGCAGGCTTGTTAATGTCGAGGTTAGCAAGGTCTGATTCCAGCTTGATTTTGGCAGCTTGCTCTTTTTTTTTGGCCTCTTCAGCCTTTTTTGCTGCTGCTGCTGCGGCTTTTTGGGCTTTAACAGCCTCCTCTTTATCAAATTTCTTTACAAGGTAGCTGGCAGTCATGTCAATATCGTAGTCATTGTAGCGAAGGGATTCGATAATCTCTTCATCAGGGATCTTGCGCTTGCCGAGCAACTCTTTCACATCAGCAACATCGGCCATGGTTTGCTCTGTTATATTTAGTCAGATACCACACACTACAGCAAAAAAAAAGAGTGAGCTACATACCATAATCGTCATCATTTTCTTCGTAGTATTCATCGGAGTAGCCTTCGTTCTCATAATCAACAAGATCTATCAACGAGTTAGTCGATTTGTCACAGAGAGATTTCATTACCACGCAACTTACCGTCTTCAGAGTAGCGAGACATTGTGATCAAAATATACTCTATAAAAATGTGACAAACGAAAGCGCTTAGAAGCAGTTGAGGAGTGAAACCGTTTTTTTTTTTTGAAAAATAGTGGACTGAAGTTATAAAAAAAAAAAAAAAAAAAAAAAAAAAAGCGTCAGAGCCATATATTTTTTCTACACAAACATTTTAGGAAGAAGCGGTACCTGCCTATACGAGTGTGACTTGCGGAAGTTCCAAAAATGGAGTCTGACACTATTAAAGGAATATGCGGTTAAACAAGCTTTTAAAAAAATTATATATATATAATGAAAGAAAAAAGCCTGACAAGACAATAATTAAAAAGACGTATATTTACAATGAATGAAAAAAAAAAAAAAAGAATTACTCAAAAATTATGTTATCGAGGAGACGGGTCACGGTGTTTTGCTTGTTGGGCACACGGACAGCGGCCGACAGAATAGCACCTTCACCTGGAGTTACGATATCCAGCTCTTTCAGAGTCACCTTGTCAGCAATAGAGATGTACTCGACTTTCATGTAAAAGCCGTCAGCATTGGGCTTGGCAAAGCCCTCAAGAACAGCGTTGATAGCCTCTAGAATATCGCTTCTCTGATGCACACCCGATTTGTAGAGCTGTTCGCCAGTGCTTAGTGCTTGAAACAGAACACGTGAACTGCTTCTATTCTCCAGGCTAAGATATGCGTTTCTCGAGCTCATTGCCAACTGGTTGTCCTCTCTGACAATAGGGACGACGCGAATCTCAACGGGCATCAGCAGATCTCTGACCATGCGCTTGACGACCAGAACCTGCTGAATATCCTTTTGCCCGAAATAGGCATGGTCAGGTCCAACAGCATTAAGCAGTTTGGTGACCACAGTAGCGACACCTCTAAAAAACTGAGGTCGGCTGGCACCTTCAAGCTGTTCACTAAGACCCTTGACTTCGACAAACGCACCGATCTGCTTTGAAACTTCGAGGGTAATCCCAGAGGGATACATTTCCGTCACAGAAGGCAGGAAGAGAATGATTGGTGAGTGCGAGATGACCTGCGAAAGCTTTTGAATATCTTCATCAAGAGTTCTCGGGTATGAGTCAAGATCCTCGTGGGGAGCAAACTGTGAAGGGTTAACAAAGATTGAAACGACCGTGTTATCGTTTTCCCGGATCGAATTTTCAACAAGGGTAATATGTCCCTGGTGCAGCGCGCCCATGGTAGGGACAAAGCCAACCGTTTTGCCGTTAAGCAGCTGTTCTCTTTTCCAAGCACGGAGTTCCTTGATGGTTTTGATGGTTTTCACTTGAGTCGATGCGGTCATGTTTTGATGCAGTTAGAGAGTGTGTGTAGTTTTAATGGGGATTTGAGGTCAGATCAAGAAAAAAAAGGGGGGAAAAGAAGAGGGAATATCGTTTTTAAACGGCTTTGATCTCTCGGAATAAAAAAAAAAAAAAAAAATTTGGATGGGCATCTTTTCAACATTTTTTACGCTCGGCTCTATTTAAACTAGACTATTCTGAGCAACTCTTTCCTAATCAAAGTTTTGCAAAATTCCTTTTTAAAGGAACCCAGGAGTAAAGACTCATGTTTTTCAGTAGAATATTTCTAGCTGCATTAAAGTCTCTATCAGATTCTTGATTACATCCTGG
>JAKUCA010000290.1:0-18034 GCA_030567025.1 Geotrichum europaeum
AGTCGACGATGATGCTCAACACCATTGTGTTCCGCTAGTGCTGGTGTTTGGTCTAGAAGTCCCTCAGAACGATGACCCCTGGTGCTGGCACCGCTTTTTCGCAGCACAGAAGCACCCTCTGCTTGATTTGGGCGAAGAGCTTCTCACAGGGGAGCCTTCAACAACAGCCGGTTTAGATGGGCCGATACAATTTCCAGAGCTCTTTCATCTGCTAAGTGCTAGAAGTTCCGGACTAGCACTTTGGAAGCCGCCTATAGATAGACGCAAAGCAGTTCTGAATTTTTCTTTTCTGGACAGTCGTATTGCCAGCGTTGGTGGTGGTGGTGGTGGTAGTGGTGGAAAAAGTGTCAAGACCTCTCCGTACCGGCTACCGCCGGTAAAGACACTAAATCAGAACACTCTCCGGTTCGAATACAAGAGCGGCGAGCTGCACTCGCCCATTGCGCCCTGCGAATTCTTTAGTTTGAGGTGGGTGCAAAAGTATCTTTACCTGCTGCCAGCTACCTTTTTGGTGTTTGCCCGGCTGCCCCCCTTGGCGCCCGAATTAATGCCAGGCGCAGACGATAACATACTGATCCAGCGGCTCCAGGCGCTCAAGCTGCAACTAGAGAAGCGTCATGTGCGGATGATCGTTGTGCTCGTCTATGACTCGGCAGTTGCGGCAAGCGTCAAGCTCAGTGACCGCCGCAGGTACTTTCGCAAGCAGCTCGATTTAAAAAAGGCAAGCCTTTATCTTCTTGCGGCGGGCACGACAGGGTCCGAGCTTTGCAGGTTTTGCGAAACGTTGTTTAACGCATGCTACTCAATTGCGCAGGATTTTTACGCGGATGCGGCCAAGCGCGCGCGAAATCGTAGCAGCGGCAGCGACAAACACGGAGCGGACCCCGCGGTCACGGCACTCTGGCGTCTACAGTATCAGTACAAGCAGGCAGTGTTCCAGGAATTTCGACAGGACTTGTCTGAGACGGTAAGGATGTATGAGTCGACTTATGAATCAGCGTCAGAATACCTTACGTCTCTTCCGCTTCCGAGGAGTGCGCAAGATATAACACGATGGAGCAAACTTCGCAGACTTTTAGACATTCTCGCATTCAAGATTATAAACTTCGCGCTGTTGAAGCGAACCCCGCCAATAGCGTATCTCAAGTTTCAAGTTCATCTTCGAAATATTAGCGAAATTATTCAAACCAAAGGCTCCTCATGTAGTCTGGACTTGTGGGACGCCTCAATGCACTTCATGCTTGCGGGCTTGTTGGACCAGACTGGCAACATTTATATAGAAAACGGACAGAGCATTGCACGTGGAAGCGACGAGGAGCTACCGCATGAGTGCCTTCCTCGGCCCGGTAGTTTGTACCTTTCCGGCGCCTCTCTGCTTTTTAAGCTTCTCTCACCTACTACCGAAATTCTATTACCCAAACTATATCTCAATCACTTTACAAAAGCTACTCTTATCAAGGATCTCAAGATAGCTCTTAACCGAGCGTCTAATGATTTTTCCCTTGGCGCAAACGAAAGGTGTGTCGGCTACGCCCTTTATCTTCTCGGCGAGAGTTACTTTTGTCACGACCGCGATTATATTGCTGCGTTAGCCTATTACAAAGCGTCTCTCCAGCGAGCCTGGCTCGATCAGGGTCTCTGGCCGAAAATAGCGGCAATTATACTGAACCGAATCAAGGAAACAGCAGACTTAACGAGAAATTACAAAGACTGCATTATTGCTGACTTTAATCTGAATCTTGTTGATGAGACACATGAGTTAGATAGTAGACATGACAAATGGACTGCTGCTTTTGAAAACAGTATTATAGATTTGACTAAAGCCGAAAAAGCCCTAAACATTTATGATGCCAATTTCTGGTTCAACCAGGAAGTACAAATTGCCGGCGGTAGCGCCTCCTTTCAGATTGTGCTGCAAAATCAACTCAGGCACAACAAGCAAATATGGTTACAGTCCGTTGCGATTGAGTTATCGGGAGCCTGGACGGGTACAACTATTATTACGCACAATAGCCAACCGTCAAGTTCTGAGTCTGGCTTCGTTAAGTTTCAGCTGGCCGAGCTTGCGCACGCGGGTGATAACAAAGTGATTGAGCTTTCTGCCAATTTGAATGCGTCAAAAGAAGGAACACTTATCATTGAGGTTTCGTTTCAGCCAAACTGGGCTGGTTCTCTTACAGTAAGTTATACATCCTTCACAACCCCAACTCTTGATACTAACTTTTTTTTTTCAGTTTAAACGGCTAGTAGCCATAATAGGCCACTTTCAAACCAGCCTCAAGTTTGAGATTCCCATTCAACGTTCAACCAACACTCAGTTCACGACCTGGGCTGGGGCCGCACTAGATATATCGGGCTTGTCTAGGGTAGTACGCAATTCTCACCCGCACAAGATTTTGGTGCAGGGGATTGATGAGACAAGCTACTCGATGAGTACAAATGACAGTTTTGAAGAAATAGCACTATGATTTGGTCTTATCATGATTATTTTGAATGTATAATTTTTAATATAGTAATGTCTGTGGTTTTTTATGCGGGTTACTTGCCAACACCATATTAAGTGAATCCCACGTGACCGCAACATATAATTTAATTTCGAATATTTTTTTTTCGATCCCCGAGCTTGACATTTCTTTCCTTTTTGTCAATCCACCTTCTTCCCCCACGTTCAAATCAGTCATCATGTCCTCATTGCTTTTTAAGTCTCTTCGTACTACTAGTGCTACTGCTGTTGCTCCCATGCTGACCCGCAGCTTTACCAGCTCGCTTGCCCGTATGGGTGTCACCATTGACCGCATCAGCCCCGGCGACGGCAAGACCTTCCCGGCTAAGGGCGACGTTGTCTCTATACACTACGTTGGCACACTTGAATCGGGCAAGAAGTTTGATTCATCACGCGATCGTAACCAGCCCTTTCAAGTGCCCATTGGTGTTGGCCATGTCATCCGGGGCTGGGACGAGGGTGTCCCGCAACTCTCGGTTGGCGAAAAGGCAAAGCTGACCATCACTGGTGACTATGCCTACGGTGAGCGTGGCTTCCCTGGTGTGATTCCGCCTAATGCGACTCTTATTGTGAGTATTTTCTAGTGATAAAATGAGTTTTCATCTTGGTAAATTGGGGTTTTTGCTAATTTTTTTTTTTTTTTTTTTAGTTTGAGGTCGAGCTTTTGGAGATCAAGAAATAAGGAATTGGCCAACAACAGAGCGCGCCTAACAAGACCAATTTCTCATTGAGAATTTGATTTCAGTGTCAGTTGGCACTGCCTGAGGGTTGTTCAGCCTTTTTCTCAATATTTACAATCGAGTAGCCGATGAGAACTCTGCTAAATTGTTGTCTTGAACATAAATGAAAAAAAAAAAAACATTCTATATTATTGAAACAAACAAGAACTATGGTACACAAAAAACACACACACACGCTGGTAACAAAAACACAATAAAATAACATAAAAGAGGAAAACAAAAGAAAAGAAGAACCCAAAAGTCGTCAAAATGTCTTCTGAAGGGGCTACTAGCTATTTAGATGATCCTCTATTTTTTGGACTTTTTGGACTTCTTGGAAGGGGTGTCAGCCTTCTTGGGGGTCTCATCCTTAGAAGTCTCCTTCTTGGGGGTCTCTTGCTTCTTAGACTCAACCTTCTCGTCAGCCTTGGCGTCAACCTTCTTTGCCTTTTTCTTGTCAGCAGCAGGGTTAAGACCCTTCTTTCTCATTGACCGCCGGCGAGACTTCTCAATGTAAGATTCATCTTCAGGGTTGTCAAAGCTGGCGAAATCACCGTGAATTAAGGGCTCGGCCTCCTCCTCGGCTCTAGCAAGATCCTCCTTCTCCTTGGCACCAGCCTTGCTGTTATCATTGGGGCTAGGTGCAATCTTTTTAAACTTTGCAACGTAGAAACCATCAACGTTGTAAGTATGAGGGTAATATCTGCGCGTCATCTTAACAGAGGGATGGAAGGTTTTGCCTCTGAATGAGGTGAAGCCAGGCTTACCAATCTCCAGGTTGGTCTCAACCAGCTGCACATTGGGTCTCTTACGCAGAGCATAGTCAACAACAGCCTCGTTCTCTTCTACCATAACGGAACAAGTGGAGTAGACAATAACACCACCAGTGGCGGAGTTGGCATCAACAGAGTCAATGGCAGAAAGCAGCAGCTGCTTCTGCAGATGGGGGATCTCGATAAAGTCCTTTTCGGTACGGTTGGTCTTGACGGCAGGATCCTTGGAGATAACACCAGTACCGGTACAGGGGGCATCCAGAAGAATACGGTCAAAGCCACCAATGACACGGGGGAACTCACGAGCATCATAGTTGCAGACAATGGTGTTCGTGCAGCCCAGACGGTGAATGTTGGCAATCAAACTCTTGGTACGAGACTTGTTGAAATCGTTGGCGAAAACACAGCCAGTGTTCTTCATGAGCGCAGAAATGTAGGTAGTCTTACCACCGGGGGCAGCAGCCATATCCAAGACTCTTTCGTTCTCTTGGGGGTCTAAAGCCATGACAGGCAGAAATGATGAGGCAGCCTGCAGAATGTAGTGACCAGCCAGGTATTCTGGGGTGGCACCAATAGGAACTTGTGTGTCGAAAATCTGTAAACCAACCTTGGTCCACTTGCCAATGGGCTGCAAGTTAACACCACGGTTGATGAGCGCCTGCGCAAGGTCTCTTCTTCTAGTTTTCAGAGTATTGGTACGGATAGTAATGGGACGGGCAACTTCGTTAGCCTCAAAGAACTCGATCGCCTCGGGAGGGCTAAACAGGTTAAAGAGCTTCTCGGCCAAAAATTTGGAGTAGCCATAGTATGCGCTAATGTCGTTCAAGAGCTGATTGGTGTACTCAGAGCGGCTGCGACCTTCTTCAGCAAGTTCCTTAAAGTTCTCGAGGACCTTGACAATTTCGAGGATACGGGTACGCAGAACAGGGAGATCGGTGGGGATACCGAGAGGTTCGTCAGAGACAACCTCCGGCAGAATCTTAGCACGGGGATTGGTCTCATTGGCATCCTCAGCACCCTCAGCACCCTCTTCATCCTGAGAAAATTCCTCGCTATCCTCTTCCTCGCTGTCAGAATGAATACCAATGGCGACGGTCTTTTCGTTAGCCTCGCGCAGCACGTCTTCATCCTCGTCATCGTCACTGAACATAGGCTTAGCTCTGTTATCCTCATCAGAATCGTAAAATCCGTTGCCCTCATTCTCAAGATCCTCAGCGTCAAACTCGTCATTCTCTTCCTCAACGTCGGAGTTCTCAAACAGCGACTTCTTCGTGTTCTCAATCTCCTCCTTAGAAACGGGCTTGGGCTCGGCCTTGCGAACCTTCTTTGAGCTGTGCTTGTCGTCCTTAGACTCGTGCTTTCTCTTGCCTTGGTTAGTGGCCTTGGCGCCAGTCTTTTGGTTTTTCAGTTCATCCAAAGTAGGAGGAACACCTTGCTTATTCCTAGCCCTGCGACCCATGGTTAATGCGATTTAGTGTGTGGTAGTAGGTTAATGATAATGGAAATGATGAAAGGAAAGTTTTCACCTTTTTTCCAAGGAAAAAAAAAATTAAAAAATTTTTGGCTGAAAATGCACTTTCCTCCCAACACCCACCCCTAACCCTCTAGATGTGGAAAATTTTGTCGCCGAAAATTTTCAGGTTTTCAGATCAACACTGAGCATGAATCTGCTTGCAGACCCCGGGACCATGGCGAGCAACGAGACTACACAACTGGCTAAGACTGAAATTCACGACCAGTTCAATCCTGCCAAAATTGCAGAGGGCAACTATGTTATGATAAAGCTGCCGTCACAGAATGTGCGTCTTTTTCGCATGAACAAGAATGGCACCATCAACTTGGGAAAGTTCGGTACCTTCCGCGTTGATGACATTCTCGGTCACCCTTTTGGCTACACGTACGAAATTATTGGTGAAAAGCAGCTGCGGGTAGTATCCGACCAGTTTAACAAGGATACCGTTGACGAGCTGGAGCCTGATGAGAACAATCAGGAACTTAACGACGACCCGTCTGCACAGCAGCTCACAATGGAGGAGATTGAGCAGCTTAAAAAGGAGTCCGCTGACGGCGGCCGCGAGATTATTGAAAAGGTTATCAGCAGCCACAGTGCATTTTTGAAGAAGACGACATTTTCGCAAGAGAAATACATTAAGCGCAAGGAACAGAAGTTCTTGAAGCGCTTCACACCCGTGCCTGTCGGCACGAGCGAATTGATTGAGTTCTACCTTGATAAGGAAGCCCATAGAGTGTTAGATATCAGCGAGGAGTCTTTGGGGTTGATTCTGAGTTTGGCAAACATTAAGCCTGGGGGCACATACCTAGTAGTCGACGATATGAGCGGTCTGCTGATAGCGGCTTTACTAGAGAGGATGCAGGGCGAAGGCACGATTGTTGTGGCACATGAGTCAGAGCATGCCAATCTGGACTGTCTCAAGTACATGAGCCTCAGCGAAGAGTACATTCAGGAGCGTGTTAAATCAATCAACTGGCTCGATTTCTTTGAGCCTGACCAGGCCGACGAATTCACTGAGCAACTTCCTGAGAAAGTGCGAGCGTTGCGCACGCACCAGCGGCGCCAATACTACCGCAGAAAAACGCGATACGACAACTTCCAATTAATCAGAAACATTATTGATAACAAGAAGTTTGACGCGCTTCTTGTCGGTACTGATCTGTTCCTGCCGACGCTGATCCCCAAGCTACTGCCCGCGATCGGCGGCTCTCGCCCAATTGTGATATACGACCCGCGAAAGGAGAACTTATTAGAGACGTCGCACGTGCTTCAGAAGGACTTGCGAGTGCTAGCGCCAACGCTGATGGAGACGCGGGTCCGTAAGTACCAAACCCTGCCGGGCCGGTTCCACCCTCACATGACGATGCGCGGCGGCGGCGGTTATGTGCTCTACGGTACACGCGTATTTCCCTCGGAGAACGTGAATGCAGTTAAGATTACTCGGGGTAAGAAGCGCAAGGCACCCGAGGGAGAGGCCAAGACTGATGACGTGAAAAAACAAGAGACGGAACAGGCTCAGCAGGAGGCGGCGGTCGTGACAATCAACCCTGAGCTCTCACCGGAACAGAACTAACAGTGTCTATGGTCTATACATGCTATAATAATCAATAAAATCATGTTTATTTCATCTTCAAGGTGCTAGAAACAGCTTTTGTAGCCGACGATAGATCAATTTGGCAGTTGCAAGATGATGATTCTGCTGTTGTACCGAGTCTGCTGAGTCTGTCGGACGTAAGGGCTTTAAAGGTCTAGACCTGTCAGAGATCTGCAAGGCTGCAGTATTCTGCTTCAGGGTCTTCGTGGAAGCTTCCCTCCTTATGTAGGCAGGCAAGTCACCTGTGCTCAAAATTCCCCCCTTGTCACTTCTTTTTTCCGTCTACAAGTTGCTGCTGCCGGCCGGGTCCTCTAGGTTTCACGGATGCACAATGCCCATTTGTAAAAGTCCGAGGAGCTGGCCAGGGCCCAGTCCCGTGACGCGTCAAAAGCGGTAGCTTGCGGGGTTCCCTCGCCCTAGCAATGACGTAACTGTGCAGCACAGGCAGTTGCATTCATCGCTATAAATGCCAATACATCGCTGTTAAGCTGCGAAAGTTTATTTTTCCGTATCAATTTGACATCGCTATAAGATCTGCGCATGTGACAGGGTTGACAGGTCCAGCAACGGCTGCCTGGCACTTTTGTATACTGCCTTTTTTTTTTTTTTCCCTGTTCAGTAGCGAGCAAGTCATCTGCAATTCTGACAGGATTGTTGGGGTATAATCCTTTAAATACTCGGAAACAGCATTTGCCATCTCCACCTCCTTGACACACTTGCAATACCAGCAAACATCCATCACCTTATTATGATACTGACAGAGACAGTAAAAAAAATAACCACCTCGCCGACAAATGTGAGCTCCAGCCACTCATTCATCCGGACACCATCGTTCATCATCACGTCGCACACGGACACCCAGGCTCCGACCAAGACCGGAACCAAAGAGAAATCCTGTATAAACTCGCGCTCCCCGGAGAGCAACTCAAAGTCAGAGCAAACAGATCTGACATCCACTACGACCAGCAGCATCAACATGAGTAGTGATAGAAATACCACAAGCAAATACGCTGCATTGAGCTCCCAGCCCAGTGAAACGCCAGTACCGAATAGCGCACTCGAGGTCCCTGCGCCGGCAGCAGGTGATCGTCCATGCTTTTTTAGATATCATTCCAGTCCTAGCCTGCCGTCTTTGAGTCCAACCCGGCACCAATTCCGGATACCCAACACAACTCCACGGCAAATCAAGGAGACATTAAACGCAAGTCTAAAAATAGACGAGACGGGTAGGACTATTAACCAGTACCAGGTACAAAGGGCTGTTGGCCGCGGCTCGTTTGGAACCGTTTGGCTTGTCGTCGACACCACCACTGGTGAGCGTTACGCAATGAAGGAATACTCTAAGTCAACGTTGCGCCGGCAAAAGCAATCCGAGCAGATGCGCCAACGCCGATTGAAACGTGGCAGTCCTCAGGGCCTGCCAAGCGACACCCTTGAGGAAAGCGACATGTCCAATCCTATCAACCTGATCCGCCGCGAGGTGGCAATTATGAAAAAAGTAGATCACCCGAACGTGGTGAGACTGATTGAGGTGCTGGATGACCCAGCGGGTGATTCACTCTACATGATTTTGGAATGGTGCGAGAAAGGGGCAATCATGGCGCCGGATGGTCTCCAGGCCCGCTACTCAGAAGAGGAATGCCGAGTCTTTTTTAGAGATTTAATTCTCGGAATTGAGTATCTGCACTCGCAGGGCATTATCCACCGGGACATTAAGGCTGACAATCTATTACTAGACGAAGATGATGTTGTCAAGATTGCAGACTTTGGTGTATCGGAACTTCTCGACCCTAACAACGACCGTATCACCAAGACGGCGGGCTCACCGGCGTACATGGCGCCGGAACTGGCCGCACTATCATCTAATGCCGATTTGAAAGAAAACGCTGTGCACAAGGGCATTGACTTGTCTGAGCTGTCAGGCAAATCCACTGACATTTGGTCAATGGGTGTAACACTTTACCAGCTCCTTTTTGGACGTTTGCCCTTCCGGTCAGATAGCATGGTTGACCTATTTGACCGGATTGTAAATGAAGAGGTCGTGCTGCCAAGCGGTGTTAACCCGCATCTCAAGGACCTTTTTGCTCGTATTTTCGAAAAACGGCCCCAGAATCGCATTTCCATGGATGCCCTACGTGAGCACCCGTGGGTAACATGCGTAGGCGCGGACCCGTTGCTCTCGCGTGACGAAAACACCGCCTCGAGCATGACGCCCGTAACTGAGGAAGACCTTCACTATGCCATTGAAATAGTCGAGGGGCTCATGGAGCCCGCCCAGGCCATTGCAAAACTACGGCGCTTGCATGGCTGGCATGATTATGACGAAAAGGACCGTGGCAGGTCACTTTCGCCAAAGCCGGAATCGCGACGCGTGCGCTCTCCCTCACCAGCGTCAGAAACAAGTTCACTCTACAATTTAACGAGGGCGCTGCAAGAAGTATTGACAAAGTCCAACAAGTCCAAATCCAAATCGGCGTTTAGCACCCCGCCTGTCAACCAGCCCCACAAGAAGCCGGACTCAGCACTTAAAGTAAATAGCCTGCTAAATGACAAGGCATACGAGGAACCCGCCGCTATTAAGATTAACGAAGAGACTCGTAGTGACCGCATCACCCGCAAACCAAGCCGACTGCGGGCTCGTTACCAAGAGATTCAAAAAATGGGTACATTTAGATCAAAAAGTTTGGATCCAGAAAACCGGTTTTAGACGTCGGGGCCTTTTTTTCCATGTTAGATGAAAAAAAGACGACTAGATGTTTATTTTTTTTTTTTTAAAAATGGTTTCATGCTATATTCATGTAAATAAGTAATACCTACAATTTTGAATTGACAAATTGGTAAAGCTCTTGTGCGCGCTTGCTGTAAAATGCCTCCTGATCATCATAACGCTTGGCCAGAATTTTGGCGTCCTTATCAAAACTGTGGGTATCGGCAATGACTTCCTTGAGCAGCTCCTGACGAATATGGGAATACGCAGGTGAGGTGACGTACTTGCCGGCCACGGTCTTAATCAGTGCCTCGGCCTCGGCAAGTCCACCGCGTACGTCAATAATGCCAACTTCGAGGGCCTCCTTTGAGGAAAAACGATGGCCCTCCTGCGCAATCTTGCGGGAAAGTTGAGCACCAAATTTGACACGGAAAATCGACATCATAGGCGGCAACAAGTCAGCACCAAAGGCCACCTCATTCATACACAAAAACCCCTTGTCCGGGTTCATGACCCGGTAGTCATGGCAAGCTGCAACCATAAATCCTGCTGCAAACCCATGGCCATTGACCAGGGCCACAGTGGGCCAGGGGAACTCAAGGATGGTGCGCATGAGGCGGTAATAGTACTGGTCAAAAAACCCCGGGGTGCTAATTGCCGCCTCAAAGTCAAGCCCATTGGAAAAAAACTTGGGGAGCCGCGAGGTCGTGACGAGTACTCGAGGGTCGCCCTGCGTCCGGATATAGTCGAGCGCGTCAAGGTAAGCGGCAATAAACTTGGCTGTGTAGCGGTTGTCGGGCGGCGAGTTGTATTCGAGTAGGTAGTAGCTGTCGTCAGCGGAAACCGAGACAATCACCCAATCTTGGCCCTGTTCGGCTTGATCGGGGTGCACGGCAGCGGGGAAAGTGATTGGAAAGGACATAATGGAAGATAGAGCAGAGAGATACTGATAAAAAGGAAACAATGAGTGGATTGGATAGAATATATGGGGAAAACAGCGTTTAAATACTTTTTTTTTTTCAATATATTATATTTATACATCGTTTTGTTATTCATGCTCTAAAAAAAATTACAAAAACATGTTACCTCGGTTACTGGGTAGTTTTTTAAAAAAAAAAATCTACCAATATAAGCAACTTTCATCATCAATACAATCCTCGATCGGATCCAGCCCTACCATTAACAACAAAAAATAAGAACAGACTTTTTTGCTGCATTTAGTTCTGCGCATCAATGAGCGCGTTAATGTCCTCAACACCCTCGGCCAGCCCCTCACGCTCCACAAACTTCTTGATCTTCTGACGGACACCCAGGCCAGCGTTAGCGGTAGACAGCTTGAAGGGCCACAGGAAGTTGGTCGAAACCTTAAAGTTGGAGCCCAAAGTGTAAATCTCATGGATTAAGTCTTCAAGACAAATGATGCTGTACTCGCCAAGGGCATTCTCGACAATCTGGTTATCGGTCAGCGGGGTGCGCTCCGTGCCGCTCACCTTGGCGTAACCACGCTTGTAGATGAGCTTACGCACCGACGCCAGGCTGGGGTAGCCGTATGCCACGTAGGGTTCGACAATCTTGAGCAACTCCGCCGTTGACTTTGTGAGTTTGAGAAAGATGCCGGAATCGACCTCCGTCAACCTCAGCAGCTGCAGCACTTTACGAGCCTTGGGTGCTATCTTGGACTGGCCCTTGATGCGCACAACAAAGACGAGCTTGGCCTGAGCAGGGACGTCAAGTCTATCAACGTTGTCAATGACCTTGGACACACGGTTCTCCTCACGCTCAACGTCTCTGTACTCCTTGATAAACTTCTCAGCGCGCTTAAACACAAGGTTGCGCTTGTTGTTGGCGACGAGCTTGTTCTTACGGTCGGAAGCGGCCTGCTGCTTCTGCACACGCTGACGGTCGGCATTCTTGCGCTTTTTCAAAAGCGTCTCGGGGGGTAATCTGGTCTCGTTGGGGATGGTCGGCGACATGTTTGTAAGTATGGGTATGCTGGTGATGATTGGAAAAAGTGAATCAAACCTGGCGATGCGAACGAGTATGAAGATAAAACAAAATTTTTTTTTTTATTTTTGCGGAAAAAAAAAAAAACTCCCAACGTATTAACCCTTGCCCTTTCAGCCGCATAAAGTATATGTCTTATATAGTAAGCGTCAAAAAATATGTGTTATAGCTCTTCGCAATCCCGAAATCGCACCAACTCATTTCAAAACTTGTCGGGGTTTCTCACGATTATTTAATCGGTCACAGAACCCCTCCAATTGTTGCAATTTTTTTTTTTTTTGATTTAAAGATGTTTGCTCGATAAATAAACAATGGTGGCTTCAATTCATGTTGTAGGCGCAGGCAACCTCGGCGCAACCGTCGCGTCAGCCCTGGCCAGTCTTGCGCGCCCGCCTGTCGTAACCCTCATTCTTCGTAGCCAGGATCGCCTCGCACAGTACGTTCAGCATGGCCAAGTCCTGACGGTGATCAAACAGGACAAAACCACCAACCGGAAAATAATCCCCGCAGTGGTCGCTGAGGCCCTGGATATGCCGATTGCTAACCTTGTTGTCGGCACCAAGGTTCCCCAGACTATCCCCGCGCTGGCCAAGCTGGCCCCGTTGATGGGCCGGCACACAAACGTCTTTTTCTTGCAAAACGGCATGGGACTATATGAAAAGCTGTGCGAACAGATCTGGACCGACCCTAGTGCCCGGCCTAATTTAATTTTTTCAACCTCAACGCACGGGGTCAAAACCGTCCTTGATACACCCTTTACCTACAATCACAACGGTGTCGGTGACTTGAAAGTGAGCCTGATCCCAAAAGCCGCCTCGGACAAAACCGAGGAGAACTCACTGGTTAAACTGCTAACTGAGACAGACCTAAACACGGTACCGCTTCCCTATAGCGAGTTTTTCATTGCGCAGTTTGAAAAGCTTGTGGTGAATAGCTGCATGAATGCTATCAGCGCTGTATTTACGGCTTTTAATAGCGAGATGCTTCAATTGGCCGGGCTTGACGAATTTTTGTTCAACATCATTTCTGAAAACATTAATGTGTTCAAGACACACATTGCGCGTGCTGAGATTCCCATCAGCATCCCACAAAAGCGGCTCGACGAGTATTATTTTAATGTCCAGGCCAATGCTGATCACGTCAAGTTTTTGATAAACCGAAATGCAACATCAACAACATCAATGGTCCAGGATATTGACGCATTACGGGATACTGAAATTGACAATATAAACGGCTACATTGTTGGCCTTGCCAAGCAGTACGGAATTCCGACCCCGTATAACCAGGTGTTTATTAGCCTTGTCAAGAGTAAATTGTCTTTAGAGAGGTTTAGACGCGGACCCGGACAGGCGTAAACTTTTCATGTATACATAACCTTCTAAATCTTTTAAAAAAAAATATGAAATTACTTTAATGTTTATAATTTTGGACGCAATTGTTGGAAGAGTAGCGCAATAAGCGCGACGCCAGTAACAACAGGTGGGCCTAGCCACGTTGCGAGGTTGGCAACGGGCGAGGGCCGGACCTTGGCAACAATATCATCAATCTGCGCGTACAACTCGTCAATGGTGCCCGAGTTATCAATAACATGCCCTGCGCGCCTGCGCTTCTCTTCAAGCGCCATCTGCGACGCGATCCGCTTGCGCGCATCCTCCTCTGTCAAGTGCGAATCCCGCGCCAAAAGCCGTGCCAGCTCCTGCTCTTCATTACAAGAAACCACCACGGTCGTGGAACAGAAGCGGTCCAATTTGGATTCAAACAGGAGCGGGATGTCTAATACCACAATGTCGCTCCCGCGGATATAAGCCACGACGGCTTGCTTTAGCATCTCCTTGCGCACGGCCGGGTGCACAACGCTGTTCAAAAAAAGCCGTTCTGATTCGTTGCCAAACACCGCTCGGCCCAGTGCCGGACGGTTGAGGCTCCCGTCTTCGTGCAATAGATCCGGGGTCGTGGGGCCAAAGTGCGCAACAATCTTTTTATACGCCGTCGTGCCGGGCTCCACGACCATCCGGGCAATGATGTCGGCGTCGACAATAGTAAGGTTATGATGCGTGCGCAAGCGGGTTGAAACAGTAGACTTGCCCGTGGCAATGCCACCCGTGAGACCGAGAATTATCATGATGTCCGTTAATAATGTGATAAAGATGTTAGAAATTGTCGGCAATTTCCTCGGCCGGTTCACGTTCAGGTTTGTTAGAGGAAAATGCGGGGACTAAGGTTAAGGGTTAAAAATAAATCACAAAGCATAAAGTATTTGTTTTAAAGTTTATCATTTAAGTTGTATCTCTTTTAACACGACCCGTTGCACCACAAGTCGCCAGCACAAGTCAACTTTTTCCACGACACCAAACTACTTATTACCATCTATAATGCAATTAAATATAGTGTTAATATATATCCTTCTCACAAGCTGTATTTTTCTGCAATCAAAACCCAATTTGCTAACAGCAATTTGAGCCCGCTGTTGCTCGCCCGTTGTTCCAGCGCCCTCCACTCATTGGCCTTTTTCTGCAAAATACCAGCCAACAATCGACTAGTTTCCTTTACAAACCTGTCCTCTGTGATGATGCCCTCAACAAGAAGCTTTAGTAGGCGCGGCGGCTCCGCGCCCTCCCAGTCCGGCTGCAGCGTTGCGGCGACGAGCGCGACCGTGGTGCGAAACGAAGGTCCATCGACGTCTGACACGGTGTACTCGCCCTTGTATCCCAATGTGTCTAATTGGGCCAGCTTGTGCGGCGAAAGCGGCATTGCGTCCGAAATGTCGATAAAGTCACGGCTGTTGGCAGGGAGCGCAAACCCATACTCACACAGCAAAAACTGGTTGCAATGTGGACCATAAGTAATATAGATCTCGTCGCCGGGCGCATAGGTACTGGTAGCGCAGATCGCCATGCCGCGCTGCGAGGTATAGGTCATGGTACACGCCTTTTCCGCATCGTCGGTATGGTTAAGGAAATCAATCACGGGTGCCAGCGTAAGGTTGTTAAGTGGGTTGCTGGTCAGCGGAATGTACAAGCAGCGAGAGTTGACACAGAGCCAGGCCCAAACGTATTGTGCTAGCGGCACATCCGGCTGCAGCGCGGCATAGTCAGCCAGGACCTGGGCTTTTTGTTTCTGGATATGCGCAGCTGTCGATGGCACCTGTAACAAGAGTTCAATATCGCTAGCCTGTTGCGGGGTCGGGAATTCGCTCATTAGCCAAAAGAGCGGCGTAGAATCAAATGATCGCGGTAGGATCTTGGTGAAAAGGTGGTGCGGGTGATCCGCGTCGTTAGCGGCGACGGCCAGTAACTTTGCCAGGATCCCCTGTGCTGTCACCTCCGTGCCATCTATATTATCATCGGGAAATACCTTCTGATTGATCAGCTTTGCCGATGGTACGCTAACGATCAGCTCGTTGGGTTTGATTGCGCCGGTCGCGAGGATGCTGCGGCCATACTCTGTAGTAGTTAGTAGACGCGGGACAAGTCACGCAAAAAAAAAAAAAAAGAACATACCAAGATCGTAACGAATCTCGATATTTGGGTTGACAACGATGCCGTCTTTGTATGCCGCGAAGAACGCGTCAAAGTCGGGATCCGCGGGCATTGTCGTTGTGGGCGGTACTTAGTAAGAGGAGTTGAAAAAAAAAAAAAAAAACCTTCGAGATCTCATCATTTCAAGATTGTCAACGCGGGCGAATTTCTACTTGACTTGTTCTCTTGCCATTTACAGCACAACCGTTAACAAACCACACATTGTCTAGCCTGTCACCGGCATTTATTGGAATGTTTCGCTCAAAGCCATTCACCTCTTTTGTGCCTGCTGTGTCTTCCCGCCTGCTGTCGACCGAAGCGCCGGCGTGCTCTGGCAATATTCCCAAGATTACCCCACGCTGTGGTCCAACCCTGCACCATCACAACTTTACCTTCAACCTGCGCTCGTACGCCGAGGGTTCCAGTATCATGGACCGGCTGGTGCGGCAGTTTCTTGACCAGAAAAAGCATCTTGATGTACCACCACCGCCCCCGACGCTGCTGACATTCCAGTTTAATCCGGTTTACACGCTTGGCCGCCGCGAAAAGGGCGCGCTGGCCGAGGACCCGGATTTTGCGCAAATCTTATCTAAAAACGGCGAGGCTGAGGTGCACCAAACGTTTCGTGGCGGTCAGACCACGTTTCATGGACCCGGGCAGCTTGTAGCATACCCAATCATTGATCTGAGAGCGTTTGACTCCAAGTCTGACGCTGACACCACGACCAAACCGCACTTGTCCGTACGCTGTTATGTTTCACTGCTGGAAAAGACTTTGATATCACTGCTTCATGAGCAATATGGGATTAGTGCGCGCACAACTGAGAACACCGGCGTGTGGGCTGACGATGACCACAAGATTGCGGCGCTGGGGATCCACGTCCGGCGTCACATTACTTCGCACGGCATTGCGCTCAACGTCAATACCGATCTTGCCTGGTTTGACCGCATTGTGGCGTGCGGATTGCCTGACAAGAAGACGACCACGATAGCGCAGTGGACAGGCACCCACGGCATCACTGTTCCTGCTGTTGCGGATCAGTTCGCAGCTCAGCTCGCTGCCAACCTTGGACTACAGCTGCAAACAGAGCACCACCATTCATGAGCCATGTAAAAATTAGAATTAATAAATAAATATATAGACAGTAAAAAAATGGTTTCCGGTGCCCCTGGCCCGGGATTATTTAATGAATTTGTTGTAGACTATCATCCCCAGACTCATGCCCAGGATCAGGTTGAGGGGGAACAAGACCGCCAGCTTTGTTTCGGCGAGCAGCGCGCGCTGCTGATAGCGGTCACGTTCTTCCTCAGCGCGAGGCCGGGCCCCTTTCGCCGCGGCACTATCTTTATTAGTACTATGCGTTGCCACTAATGGCGAGTGATCTGTAATGCTGTTGAGTGGCGGCGGACTCGACACATTGTATGCTATATTGTCGATCACTGTCATCTCCTCGGCCGCCAGCTCCAGGCTTGGTCGGCTCTTCTTATGTCCGTGTAGTTTCACTGACCCGTTTAATTTATGATTATTCGCGCTCGTGGGCATTGCCATGATACCGTTTGGAATGTCATCATTGCTGCTACTGCTGTTGCTGTTTTCGTGGTTGTTATTATTATTGGTATTATTACTATTATTGTTGTTGCTGCTTTTGCTGTTACTATTCCGGCTGGCGGCCTCAGCCTTGTCTATGTTCAGGGCCACGATGGTGCGCTCTAACCGCTTGATTTCCTTGTTCTTGAGCTCCACCTGTTCCTGCGCGGCCTGGAGGGTTTGTGCAAGGGTCTTGACCTGCGTGGCCAGAATGCTGACGCTTGGCAGCTTGTGCCGAATAGCACGTTCACTTTCTTGTTTTGAGCCAATGTCGGCTAGCAGTTGCTTGATACTTGCTAGTTTTGCAGTCTCCACGCGGGCAGTGTTGATCTCGGTGACAAGACTTTGCACGACAAGCTCAAGCGTGGCCCCCGCTGTCATGGCCGTGTTCATGAATATGCTGGAGCCGGTCTTTTGGGCGTGCACAAACGCCAGCTGATCAAGCGTCGAGTTGGGGTCGCCAAAAAGGGCTGCCTCAAGCTGATCGGGATCCGAACTCATCAGCTGGTCCTTGCGCTTGACTATACTTGATCCGTTGCTAAACCCGTTGCTGCCGTTGGTTATGCCATTATTAGCGCCGCCTCCCAGGGAAGACCCCGGACCGTGCTGCAGCGACAAAAATGAAATGCTATCCACACGCGCACTAATCTTTGGATGGTACGTCGCATTGTTTTCACTGTTGATGTCAATGCCAAAATCTACAATATCGTTCTCCTTGAGATGGTAGTTGTAGTCGAGCCGCTTACCGTTGACAAAGGTGCCGTTGGACGAGTTGGCGTCACGGATCCACACGTGGCCTGTGTCGGGGTCGGCCCAGATCTCTGCGTGCGTCCGCGACAGCACGCGTGAATCAAAGTAGCCATTGTCTGGCGCAGGCTGTGTGTTGGCGTTGAGCTGGCGGCCCAGGTGCAGTACCTCGGGCGCAAATGGTAGCACAAGGGTTTTTTTCTCAAAGGTATTGTTGAGTGACACGAGCGACACAACCATGGAAAACTTGTGACGCCGAACGCCATTATGCTTCCTGTGTTTCTTGTACGGGTGATGATTGTTGTTGTTGTTGGGCGGTTTCGAATAATGCGCTACTTGGTGGCACAGTCTTGGCTGTGGTTGATGCTA
>JAKUCA010000291.1:0-18050 GCA_030567025.1 Geotrichum europaeum
CTCTGCATCGTCTCCAAAAGAGTTTCTTTTCTAACATTGTCAAACGCACCCTTTATATCTATCATCATTGCACTTGTATCTGATGTAGTTGTCTTCAAGTGGTGAACTAGTTCTAAGACGGCATCGCTGGCGCAATACCCCTCTCTAGCTCCGAACTGTTCCTTCGGTAAGATCTCTTGTGAAAGAAATGCTAACCTCCGCTGTACAATCTTTTCCAACACTTTACCAGGTATCTTCAAAAGCGTAATGGGCCTATATGCTTTTGGATCTGAATAATCTTTCTTCCCCGGCTTGCGCAATACGATTACCGTGCCTGTCCTCCAGGCCATCGGATGGTACCCTAGCTCGATGCATGCTGCGAGCAGTATAGTAAATTGCCTTTTGAACGCATTGTTCTTCCAGGCCATTTTTAAAATACTCCCCGTAACGCAGTCAGGCCCAGGCGCCTTCCTATTCGGTAAGTCTGCTATTGCGTAAGTTATTTCATTTTCTGTAAGTTTGGGCCATCTTCTGTCATCGTCAACTACCGGCGGCTGGCTGGTAGTACTAGTTTTTGAAGGCAAGAGCTTGGACCATAGGTACTCTCGCTTCTCAACTAAAGTCATGGTCATTCTACTGTCATCTTTTTTAAGCTGGGACATCACCTGTTGGTTTTCTCGTGGCTTTATATATCTGTTTACCTTCCAGATATCATTATTTTTCAAGCTACCAAGAAAATTGTTCCACTCTTCGGTTCTAAGCCTCTGAGTTTCTTTTTCATACTTATTGTAAGCCTTAGACGCTTCTTGTACATGTTGTTGTAATTTTGAATATTCGGCTTCTTTCATCTTGGCGTCGGCTGACCGTTTCATTTCTTTCAGGTCTTCAGTCCAATAGCTTTTAGCCCATGGCCCCGGTTTGGATTCCGGAAATTAGCATGTTTTCAACATAATGACATAATATTTTTATTTCTATTATCTATAATTATTGAGACCTCTAGCTTTTTTAAAATAACAAAAAGCCTTGCTAGCTCAATCGGTAGAGCGTGTGACTCTTAATATCTACAGCAGTAGAATCAAAGTCATCACAAGGTTGGGGGTTCGAGCCCCCCGTAGGGCTTTCTTTTTTTCTTTTTCCAATTTTATGTTGAGTTGTCTAGCTACTATATGTTGCAATTGATGCCCGTTTCTGATACTCTCAGAATAAATTTTCAACTGTGTTTCAAAGGTAAAGTTAGCATTGTGGCGTTAAAATTCTTTGATATCGTCATTGTTGTGAGATCTGACTAATGTGTGATGAGCCACTCACTGGCATGTCTCGGTCATACCAGCGTTTCTTCCTTCCTCTTGATACTAGCTATTTGTATAATACTAGTATGGTATGGTTATGTTAAATGAATTGAAGTGTAATCCAATTTAGTTGAATAAATTTTATTAGCTTGGATTTTCAAACCAAGCTACTGCTTTTGGACTCGAAATGCGTCGGTTGATAACTATTGCCGATTCCAAAAAAGGCTGTGAGAAGCCCCTACGACTAGCAACAATGAAACTAGGTACCAGCATGGCGACATAAAATAGCAAAATTCAGCAATTTCCGATATTAATAATAATACTGGTAATGACAATGATATTGCATTTAAATCTCGTGAATTTCAACAGTAGCGAAAGCCATGATGAATCATGATATCGATGGCAAAATTGGAAGAGATTGTTGACAAAGATCACTCTTGGGCATATGATCAGTCATCAACAGGGCTATTACGATAAAACCTCAATTACAACTCTTCTATAGCAAACTTATAACTTGTGCCAAAAGGCCTCGCCAGCTTTCTTGAAAAGACTCTTCAATAATATATCCTCAAGCTTCTAGAAAAATGACACAATCTCAAAGATGAACAAAAAATTGACAAAATGTTGCCAAACAAAAACCAGCCTACCCCATAAAGTTACAGATACGAATCTCTGCACTCTTTAGATTCTTTCAACTTTTGTAAAGCATTTTGACAGTATCCATCATATGTAGCAACTAAACAAAAATTGTCTGGGCTGTTGTCAGCAGCAGTTCAATAACAAATTCATGCTACTCTAAAACTTTTTTATAGGAATATTTGCACTACTTTATGATAGACTATATAGAGCCTGTTCAGATCGCGCTATTGTAGGCAGCAAAAGGGGCTGTCCAAAATATGGAAGGTCTTGACATAACCATTATCATCGGATGCATACTGATTCAAAACAGTTCAAACATGATCTGTTACTGAGCTAATAACCGCCCACAACACAGAAAAAGAGGATTGATCAGTTTAGACTGCCTTTCTCAAAATTCGGTCTTGATACTTCAAAATGCCTTTTCATATCGAACTCGGGCTGAGGTTAACGCCAACCCCAGCATTGAGCAGTAGATGCTATAGATATGTCTCTCTAGAGGTGACATAATAAAGTAAACTGTGAGTACTGGTCGCGAGTACCCCTTTAGTGTTGCGGCTTTTTGTTAGTGATTCACTGATTGCGACAATTGTACTGGCAGATCAGGCTACAATTATTGAACACTACGAAGGCACGTTATAAGTTTTTTTTTTTTTTTTTTTTTTTTTTTTTATTTAAATCATTATATCAATAAAAAAGATTATGTTTGCTTTTTAAGCAGAATAATATCAGTGAAGAAGCGCTGCGCCGCAGCCATTATGACGGGCAGATGTAGTATCGAGGAATAGTTAAATTGTTTTTATTGTTCATTTCAAATAGGTCATTCATAGAAGAAGAGACAGAGGAGCAAATGTAGATCTAGATACATTGCAGTAGCGTTAAAAGAAAAAACCAGTTGCTGACCTAGTTATCGTCTTGGTTGGTGATGGTGCTTTTCAGAGGAAGCACAAAGGGTGTCACGACGCCAGCAGTGATGTAGGCAAGCACCAGCGCGGCTGAGCCGCGGGCTGGGGTCGAGCCTTTAGAGGCGTGTCTGATCGAGTTCTGGAGGGCACGGGAAGCAAGCATTGTGACAACAGAGATTATTGTTAAATTAATACAGTTTGGGTTATACTTGATTTTTTGGCTGAGAAGAAGTGATCAAGAGTTTTAAGTTGGGTGGAGGACTTGACTCGTGAGTTGTTGCGAGTTGAATTGCAAAAGTGGAGGTGATGAATTGAACGGAAGGAAGTGAAATTGGATAGTTAATTATAAAAAAAGAGGAATGAATCAGGATAGGTGCAAGGTATTTATACCTTTACTTGAACTGTCAGAGAGGTGGAGTGTTTTCTTTTCAGTATTGTGTGATGGGGAAATAAAAAAAAAAAAAAGATTAGATTGATTGATAACTCTCGTTTTGGAAAAAAAAAAATCCCAATTCTTGGTAAAACCTTAAAATGACATGATCAGTTTGTCTGTATGCCAGTCTGGCCAAAACAAAAAAGAGGGCAAACCTCGTTTCTTTTGTCGTTTCCTATACGAAGAGCAACCTTCAATTAAATTAGTATAAGATGGTTATTCTAATTATTGGCAGAGTTGCTTGCTATGCTTGTTTCTTTCTATTTACGCGTATAAACCACGTCATCATACTGCTTTGGGAAATCCCTGGTTTCTGCGCTTTTAACTTAAGCGAACTTTATGTTCATGTCATTGAATTCCATTCTCCTTACCTATGATTTTTTCGAAGAATACTAATAACAGCAAACTGCCAGACGAAAAGAACAACAGCAACAACAACAAAACAAAAATTAAGAAGCCCAGAAAACCACAAGCAATACTCATCACGATTACGGAAATCAAACTCAGATGGGGACCCTCCCAGTGACAGCCAGCAAGTTCACTTATCAGTGCGTACACATGTACAAAACCCACATGCCTGCGCACTTGTTCGCTTGCTTCGTTGATCTGCTCGCTTGCTTCGCAAGAAACGTGCAAACATAACAGCAGGCCTATTTGAGATCTCCTGATTTGGCTCAATCTGTAATTTGGTTGGCATGGTCAAAGAGATAATTTGCTAGCCACTGATTAATTGTTCAACATGCACAGAGTATCAGGTGGTTCGAATGTCTATAATAATGACGGGCTGTAAAAATTAAAACTAATAGCCTTGCAGTTTTTGCGAGCCATTTCTGTTTGAGCGATCATGATGAAAGAGAGTGATTACTTGTTTCTAAGTTTAAGCAATAATTGGGCTAAGAAACTATCTCTTTGTTGCCGGACGTTGTCTGAAAACACTGTAGTGCGTAGATATCAGTATTTAAAAGAGTGGTATACACAGTAACCACAAAACCAACTGAGATATAAAAAAATAAAAGAGGTTGGAAGACTTTTTTCATCTTTGAAAAGTCAATCATGGCAAAATTATAGCTAGATTGCAAGAGTCAGAAATCAAATATTAGTTCTCAAATTTAGAATAATGATAATATAATCATTCTGGTACATACCGTCCTCCAGATGTCGCACAGTCAGGCAAATGGGTCAAGCTGCCATGAGAAAGGTAAATAGCTCGTACACAAAATTTCATAAAATAAACAGCTAAATACATGTACCAAGCAGGCTGAATTCCTATAGAACTTGACCATTGACCTTAACCTTGCAAAACAAATAATCTGTACTTGAATTTTTTTACTGGTTTTAAGGCTAAAAAACAAACAAACCAGAAAAGCTAAAAAACTTATGAAGTATTATACTTTTTTTTTTATAGTTTGTAACTTATGGTCGTTTACAAGTATATACTGACCAAAGCTATTTGGACTTGTTTTTGCTCGTATCATTGTTAGAAATCAAATTTTAGGCTATTCCAGGCTTAGTTCTGTTTGGTGAAAAGGACCCCATACCAGGAACCAACATGAAAGTACCCAACAAAGCCAAGAAAAAAACATTTTGAAGATTCGTACGTTAAAATTCAAAGACAAAACCGCCATGATTTTTAAAATTAAAAGAAAATCCAGAACGTTAGAACTGTAGCCCAGTGGCTGTGTTTATAAAGGCAACAGTTTAAGGCTCAATGGGATATGACTGTCTGATACTAATGAATATCACAGGTTAATAATAATAAATCTGTTTATTGTCTTAATATCTAAAAGCTATAAAATAAAATTAAATAAAATTAAATAAAATAACAAGAATATAAAAAGAAGACATTCAATTTTGGAACACTTTCCTCCGCGAGGCTGGTCAATATCACAGGTTAGCCACAAAAAAAAAAGAAATACTTCGTTGAATTATCTAGTTTTTTTGTTGCTTTCTTACTAGCTTATAGTAATATTAATATTAAATCATGTCTTTGAATACGCGTTTTTGTTTTCAAAAAAAAAAATTTTTTTTATGTTGCTGGTTACAAAAATTTGACCTACTCGAATCTGCTAACAAAATAAAAACAAAGGGGAAGGAAGGGCAAAATTAATGAAAACCCAGAACATGTCCAAGTTAGGCTAATCAGATGGAAACTACCGACTCGAGCTGAGAAAATTAATATTATCGGCCGCTTTTTTTTTTATGTAGATCAAAAGAATTTATCAAAATTGGTTAACCAGTATTAATAAATTTACTTTAAAACCGTCGGAATGTGATTCTAGTTCTCTATCATGAGTATTATGTTAGCTAGTTTGTGAACCAATCATGACTCGAGATTCCGCCCGTATTTTTTTCTGTCAATCCTGAGCCATGCAAGTGGTGATGTTGATGGCCGTAGCCTCAGCGGCGAGGAAAAGTTTGAAACTGGAAAGACGTGAAATAATAATTTCTGTTCCACGGTTTAACAGTGTGCCTAACCATACTAGACTTTAGTGGTATGTACATCGATTCCTGGGTTTTGACAGAGTAAAAGAGCTGGCACAGCATTAAGCAGCAACCGTCACGCTGCTCGTCCCAAACATGGATTCTTTGATAAATGGAAAAAGAGTGCCAACAAAAAGATCAATTATCAAAGTTGTTGAAATAAAATTCCCGATATTAATTGATAGAAGTCGCCAGCCATAACTGTCTGTAGCTAATTCATGATTTTATAAGCAGTTCGAAAATTGTAGTTTTGTCGACTAACATTTGCTCTAGTCCATTTAATTGAAAATAATATTATGCTTTGCTCCGCAACTTGTATATAGAAGCCCAAAACATGGTTCTCAGTTGAATAAGACAATCACACTAAGGTTAGGATTTTTTTTTTTTTATCTCATTAACAAAATCAACTAATTAATCAATTATAATAATACTACAAACACAACACTCTATTCATTATAAGATTGTAGGTCCAATGTGAGAGCCTTTGATGAATTTTCCTCCTGGTTGCGGTAGATACCCACGAGCGAGTGACTGTTCTCAAACAACCCATTCTTCAAACTAATGACAATAAACTGAAAGCCTGGACCCGCGTGCTGTAGAATATACCGCGCAATATTGCTCACATTGGCGTTATCCAGCGCCGCGTCCACCTCGTCCAGCACAAAAAATGGTGATGGGTGGTAACTGTGAATTGCAAACAACAGCGCCAGGGCTGCCATGGTCTTTTCGCCACCTGAGAGTAGCTCCATGTCGCAAAACCGCTTCATCGGAGGCATTGCGTTGTAGTTTATACCGTCTAAGTATGGCTCCTCTTCGTCCTCCAGACTTAGATACGCGGTGCCACCGAGTGGGAACGACTTTGTGCGGGTCAACTCCTTGTAAATCTTGTCAATCACACCAGAAATATGCTTGAACGCCTTATCAAAGAGCTCGTAGCGCTGCTGCTTCACGCGCTCAAACTTTTCCTTGGCTGTCCGCGCTTGCTGCCGGATACCATCAAACTCGCGATCCACTTGAGTTAGTTTGGCTTTAGCATCCTCTAGTCGCTCCGTCGCACGAGTGTTGACCACCATCCGCTCAATGTTCGACGACAAGGTCTGGATGTTCCGCTCCAGTTCATCGCCCATCTCCTCGTCAGCACGGTCGCGTGCATCGCGGTCGAGCGAGCCAAAGTCAATAACCAACTGTGCAAGCAGGTCCGTGCCCGCTTGATCATGCTGGTCCGCATCTGGCATCTCAATATCGCCATTGTCATCAACCTGTGTTGCCACAGGCCCACCGACGTACACCTCGTCGAGCGGCAACGCATCGAGCGACCCGCGCTTCAGCGGCAACTCCAAATCTTCAATCTTGCAGTTTCGTAACGTTTTAAGCCGGCTTGACGTAATCTTCTCAAGTTCTTCTTGTATCGCTGACAGGCGCTTGCGTGTTGAGTCGACCTCGCGTTGTGCCTTGGTTACCTCATCGCGCCGCGCACTCACAATATTGAGTAGTTCTGTTGTTTCCTGCTTCTTTTCTTTGAGTTGCACGGAAATATCCTGAATCTCCTCTTCAATCTGGCTTATCTGGCTTCTTAGCGCGTCACGCTCTCCCTCCAACTGACCAAGCAGAATCGTATCCCTTTCGAGGCCTTCCTTGAGTGAGTTAATCCGCGAGCCCGTGTCTTGCAGTCGCTCATTTTCAAACTGAAGTTGATTTTTCAGACGAGAAATCTGCGTGGCAAACGCCAGGCGCTTCTGGGCAAGCTCATTTAGCAGGCCATTCTGCGTGCGCTCGTACTCACGGATATCAGAAACACCAATTCTAGCGCAAAAGTTACCAAAGATGCGATCCTCAGACAAACTGACCTGGGTTTGCAACGCGGATGTTCGCTGCTCAATCTCCTGGATTTTTGTTGTCAACTGGTTGATCAGGGGCTTGAGCTCCTTGAGTTGCGTGCCGATATGGACTAGCTCGGACTGTCTGCCAGTCAACACGGAATTCAAACCAGCTAGTTGCTCACTGTCGTAGCGGATCTTCATTTCCAGACCAGAAATTTCTGCCTGAAGAATCTCCTCTCTGTTGCTGTGCTTTGATCTAGTGAGCTCAGCCAGCTGGGAAGTAAGCTTTTCTTTTAACTTGCGGAGGCCCTGGACCTTGTCATCAGCCCATTTGTTTGAATTGTTGTTTTCAACTCTACCACCAGTCATCAGACCAGCCTTATGAATGACAGCACCGTCTAAAGTGACGGCCTTAACATCAATACCCTTAGTCCATCGAACGTACTTGGCAACGTTAAGATCGTCACACACAATAGCACTACCACAAACATAATGGACAGCGGCCTCCAACGCGGGATCATATTCAACAGTGTCTACGGCCAGACGAACCTGATCAGAAATCCCTCGAAGAGAGTTGTTAACAGGTTGGTAGGACACAGTTTCTAAGGGGATGAACGTAGAAACACCTGAACGTTGCTCTTTCATGTAGTTGATGCAATCCTGGCCAGTCTGGAAGTTATCGACAATAATTGAGTTGAAATGCTTTCCCAGAACCGTAGCAATGGCAGTTTCATACTTGCGCTGCTTCGGACGACACAAATCGTAAACTAGGCCCTTAACACCAGGCATAAGTCGCTTCAACGTGGCTACTTCCTCCTTGAGCTTGCGTTCCTTTTCGTTCTCGCGGCGATACGCATTATATTGCATGAGCTCGTTGACACATTTGCGAAGTTTTTCATTGAGCGTAGTCTCTTCAACGGAGCGTGCTTGGCGTTCATTGATAAGCTCACCAAGCTCGCGTTTTTTCGCACTAAAGTCGGCTTGGTCTTGTTGAAGCTGGGTATTTGCCTGGTCCAGACGTGACTTGAATTCTCTCAATTCTTCTTCGACTCTCGTGCGCTGGGTCTTAAACTGATTGTATTTGCTATTTAGGCCATCAAGCTTATCCTGTTCGTTCATCAGAGATCGTTTCAGGTTAGCAAGCTGCGACTGTTCAACACTGGCTACTCGAGCAAATTCGGCTTTCAGAGTTTCGTACTCCTCAATATCATCAGACGAGAGCTCAACACCTGCAGCACTAGGCTGCTGTTGAGCCTCTCTTTCAAACTTTTCGAGAGACTTCTCAACAGTGCGCAGATCGCGCGTCAGCTTTTCCACAATTCCGCTTTGCCGATTGTAGTCGACCTGGACCGCCTCTACGCGCTTGTTGTGGCGGGCAAGATTACTATTAGTAATGCTAATCTTCTCCTCGATTGGCAGAAGACCAGTCTGCTTGTCGGCAATAATCTTTTCGCGTTTTTTAATGCGGCGTTCAAGCTTCTGACTAACGCGATTCTGTTGTGCATACTCTTCGCCAGCTTGATCGAGAGCTTCCTGTGTTCGGTTGGCTTCATGATTTTGCGACTCATGAAGGCTTACTAGCCTGGCCTGTTCAGATGACTTTTCCTTGGCTTCGCGTTCGAGATGGTAAAGTTTCCAGAGAACGTGTTTAAGGACTGCCTTGTCTCGATCTTCTAGCATCTGGTTGAATCGGTCAACTTCATTGACTTGGGCCTTGTATTGCTTGATTTCCGCGTTGAAACCACGCTTTTTATTGAAGGTTATGAGTGATTCGTCGGCAGTGGCTTCCTGTTCCTGCTTAAGGCGCTCGTACTCAGCTTTGTACTGAAGAGAGCCGGAAATCTGTTCGACGAGTTTACTAAGGTCTTTGGAAGACTGTGCAGCAATTGCTTCGACATCACCCTGAAAAACGAGGAAATTCTTGGCCTTGATAAGAATGTTCTCCTTCGCGAGCTGGTGCGCGTATTCAGCCGATGAAACTTGTTCTCCGTTGATTCGGTACTGACTAAAGCCAGAGCTCATAATCCTTAAGAAAAAAAAAAAGACACGTTAGCATAGGCCTTAAAAAAAATAAAACACGTAATGAACACACTTACAATCGCTTGAGTTCAAGAATTTCGCCATCTTCTTTCTCGTAAACAGCCATAACGTATGCGCTTTTCGGATCAGATTGAGTTGAAGCCTCTTCACTAGTGCCATTGTTGTTCATTACTCTTCCACGATATATCAGGTCGTTAAGGTGACCACTTCTTAGGGCGTTACTCTTGATGCCTAACACGAACGAAATGGCGTCCATCATGTTACTTTTTCCAGCTCCATTGGGGCCAATGATACTCGTAAAATACGAGGTACCAAAATCAACCCGCTGTTTTCCATTATAGGACTTAAAGTTGTACAGTTCAATAGTCTTTAACCTGCCCATTGTGGCTGTACGTTTGGTCGCGATGCAGATATGAAATAGTGGTATAGGGAGAGGAAAGAAGAAAGAAAATGTTTCGGGAAAAATTATATACTACTTAAAATTAAAAAAAAAAAAAAAAACAAGACGACTCCGGAAACTCGCAGCAAAAAGTTACCCTGTTCTGACAAATTACGTCGCGTCAGCCTAATCAGGAAAAAATAAAAACGTACAAACAAAATGTATTAAAACGCGTCGCTAATTTGCCATTTTTTGTATTTTTTTTTTTTTCTCTTAAAAAGATCTTGAACTCCTTCTCTTTTCCTTTCAATTACATCTACCTCCCATCTTCAAATCTCATCTTTTTTATCTCTCTACTTTGTCTTAATATTTCATTAATTGAAATGTCTTACGATTATTTGACTCCCGGTGTGTTGAAGAGCACGTTCTCCGCTTGGGTAAAAGACCCCAATTACGGCTTTGACTGGCATCCCCTGCTGCGCGTCCGAATGCTCAAGGTTAGAAAAGTCGAAAAATCCAAGAATGGCAAAATGTACTATCGCTGTATTGGTACTGACGGTGAGATGTCGATGCATATGCTTGTTGCCGATAACACAGGTGCTTTTGACTCTGGTAGTGGCCATGTCGTTACTGCAAACAACCATAGCTACAGACTCATGGGTGGCAATAAGCCAATTGTAACTCTCAGTAACTTTACCATCGATGAAAATGAGTATCCTCCTCTTAATGTTCCGCTTGTAGGAACGCTGGTTGATTCTATGTCTTCGTTAGATATTGAGCCTAATCCCGCACATCTTCAGTCCAATGCGAATCCACCCAACCAGGTCCAAAAGGACGAGCAAATGAACGATGCAGACTTCAAGGACAAGGACTTTGACAATGCTCAAGAAACCTCCGCTGCACCCCAGGTTCCTGGTTACGCGGGCACTAGTGTTCCCATTGTGAAACAGAATCTGAGCAAGCAGGAAAGACCCGCAAGCAAGCCCAAGTCCGAATCTCGGGCAATTGTTCCTCTCAAGACTGTGACTCCCTACAATAACCGCTGGGTCATCAAGGTTCGCGTTTCTGATAAGTCCAAAATTATTCATTACAACAGAAAAACCACCGGAAAGCTTTTCAACGTTACTTTTGTTGATGAGAGTGGCGAGATCAGAGCTACTGGTTTTAACGAGCAGGTCGATAATTTTTACGATAAGCTTGAACTGGGAAAAGTTTACTACGTTTCTGGTGCGCGCGTCAACGCCGCCAACAAGCAATACTCTACTGTCAAGAATGAGTTTGAGCTGATGTTTGACAGAAGTACTCATATTGAGCCTTCTCATGAGGACGATAACAGCATTCCCGTTAACAACTACAGATTTGTGCCATTAGATGCACTTTCTGAGCTGGAAGCCAACTCCACTGTCGATGTTCTCGGTGTGCTGACTGATGTTCAGGAGGTCGCTTCGATTACTACCAAGAAAGGAACTCCATTTGAAAAGCGTGATATCTCTCTTGTTGACGATACTGGATTTTCTATTCGTGCAACACTTTGGGGCGATAAAGCGACAAAATTTAATACGAAACCCGCGACGGTAATTGCCATCAAGGGAGCTAAAATCAATGAATTCAATGGCCGTTCTCTAAGTCTGCTCAATTCTAGCTCTTTATTTCCTTCTCCCGATATTCCTGAAAGTCATCTTATGAGTGGCTGGTACGATAGCAAAGGAAAGAACCAGGATTTCCAACCACAGGTTGATAATAGTGCCAAGAAGGAAGAACCCAAGAGAATCACTCTCGAAACCGTTCTTCTTGAGCACCTGGGACTTTCAGATGACCCTGACTACTTTTCGGTTAAGGCGATGGCTGCTGTCATTTCACAGAATGGAACCCTGTACTACCCTTCATGCCCAGATTGCCGTAAAAAGCTGGTACAGATGCCAGATAGTACCAGTTGGAGTTGTGAAAATTGCAACAAGGTGTTTGAAAAGCCATTTTATCGCTATGTGCTAAGTGTTTGTCTTAACGATGAAACTGAACAGATTTGGGCTTCAGCCTTTGAGGAGTCTGGCAACTTGATTGTCGGTGTTACAGCCAACGAGCTGGCCGACCTAGATGAGAGAGATCCGGAACTAAAGATGAGAAAGCTTCAGGAATTCCCCCGTCTTGAATACATTTTCCGGATTAGAGCCAAGCAGGATATTTATAATGAAGTGAAGAGAGTCAGATTCTCGATTGTGTCAATTTCCAAGCTGGATTATGCGGCAGAGGCTCACAAGCTCATAAATGATCTCGACAAGCTCAACTAAGTTGGTTGGTCAAAATATTTTTTGTTTTTTTTTCAAGGTTTAGTTTTTTTGTTTTGTGTGTGTTTTTACTATTTATTTTTTTTTGTCTTTGTAATTAAAACTTGAAGAATATTATTGAAAAAAAAAATGCATATATGCTAAGGGATCTAACTATGCAGGCCTTCAGTACCAAATGTCTTTGATACTGAGTGATGATATGTCGGAAGTAGTCAGATGCTGGAAGTACGCTTCCTTTTTACTACTCATTTTGTCAGCGTTGGTTCCTGCCTCCTTGCTGGTTTTTGACCCATCAGAGGCATCGCCGAATCCGGGGGCCAAGAGCACTTTGTGAAGCCACTCAATGGCAACAGGCCGCAGGATAGGATGAAATAGCAGCGCTTTGAGAATATCGAGGTAATACTCCAGATTATATGCCCGAACAGTGGCGTCGCTGACCAACTCCATCAGCACGGTGACAAGCGCAAGCCCTGTTTCGGCTGGAAATTGTTCACTGGCGGGCTTGTTCAGGCTACCCAACAACTTTGTCCAGTATAACGTTGCTGTACGCAATATGGCGGCATCATGCGTTTTAAGCATGGCCAGAGCAAAATCAGTATACAATTTAAATTGCACTTTTGTCTGTGCTTGGTGCTGCTGATGCAAACTGCCAGCGCCGGCCACAACCTGATTGGATGCTACGTCAAGCTCCACGCACAACAGCTTTAGCAGAGCAGCCTGCTCGTCTGGTCCGTAGTCAATAAGCTTTTCGATTGTGCTGGTACCAAAAAAGACTCCCAATAGACCTTGAGCAATGTCAGCTGGACCAATACCACCATCAGTGGTGCTGATGATGTGACATCCAAGGTCCACCAGGTACGGGTAGCAGGTAACAGGCCCAGTCTCGTGTTTAGCTTTAATGAATTCCAAGCCAATTTGGTCTGAGAACTTGAAGGGTCCTGCAAGACGCTGTCCACCGTCTGCGGTAGTGTTATTCAGGCCAGATTTAATGATGGAGCAGCAGCGCTCACAGATTTCAGGGCTAGTGCGAAAGTAGGATTGTTCAAGAGTGAAGATCTTAACCACTTCAAGTAGATGTGAAGTAAAGTGAAACTTATTTTCGTTCCAGTTGGAGTCCGTTTGTTGAAGGCCAGATCCCAGATTTCCCAAGCAAGTTAGCAACGAGAGTGTCCGGCTAAAGAGAATGTCATCGCTACTAATATCGCTGCTCTTATCCTTCTTGCTACTATCATGATGGAACTCGACTGAAACTTGCTCTAGCTGCTGAAAGATTATGGAGGTTAGTTGGTTGACATACTCGCTCTTCTGGTCAATCGACTCAACCGCCTGAATCACAAAAGAGATTGCTAAAACCGTGCGCTCGTGTGCTCTGCTATCTTTTTCCAATTGTTCATACAACTTGGTGTACATGTTAAAAAACGAAGGCAGGAACTCGACTAGCTGAGTGCGCAACAAAGATGACACAGTCAGTAAAGATTCAGACGCCTCAGTAGAGAGCAAAGAGTCTGACAATGAATGAAATAAACAGTCCAGCACAGTGGCCAAAAATGGCCGACCGAGCTCAGTTCCGTAGAAATATGCAAAAGCGCCAACAAAACTAACGCCGGTTTTCCTAACCTCAATATATTGGGCGTGAGATAAAACATTGAGCAAAGTTGATTGGAAAAGTTGAACAAGTAGCTGCTGTTGTTGGTTGATATCGGCTGTACTATTATCTATAAAAGTGTCGGACAGAGCAGTAATGCAAAATAATGAGGCTTCCAACTTAGCCCATTCCACAAACTCTGTGCTTCCTCTGGAGGTTGCTGTAGCCAAAGTCTCAAGAACATGGGAAACAAGAGTAGATAACAATGAGGGACCAACAAGCGAGACAGCAGAATTAAGAAACTCGGAAAAGTCATCACGGAAAGCCGTGAATGCCTCCCAGTCGTCCTCATCCCAAGCCATCTGCTGTCGCTGTTGTTCAGAAGGAAATGCAGCCTTGTTCCAGAGAATCTCAATGACCTTTAAAATGTACGGGTTGGGCTCAGTTGACAATTCTATGGAGTCGTCTGAGTCTAGAAATGCGTCAGTGTAAATATTCCAAAATTCAAGAAGACAAACCACCAGATCGTTATTCACATATGGCGGCCCTGGAAAGTCTGTAATTACAAGCAACTGATGAAGCAAAACAGAGGCTTCATGTGAATTGAGATCATCAATGTCGGCCATTGAAAGCTCACATACGGCCATTGCAGCTTTTGCAAAATGTTCTGCCCAATCGTACAATTGAATGATTTCTTCATCATCGTCGTAAATAAAGGCTTTTGGCTGTGAAAGCTGTATCTTCTTGTTTTTCTTTTCTATGGCTACAACTATAGGCTGTCCGATCTCGCGTAGAATCCGGCTGAGGTGCGATTGGCCTGAATGGTCATAGAAAGAGGGGTATCTTGTCATAATTTCCGATATGAGATCAAGAGCAGCATGACACAGCGGCGTATCCGGATGCAGCTGAATATAGGTGAAAATAAATTCAGTAACAGGATGAAGGAGTTCTATATACTCATGGGTGAGAGTGTGGTTCAGAGCCCAAGCGCTGTATGTTTTGAAGACGCTACTTAAAATCGTATCATTTATTGGCGGAGCGAGCGAAGGGTACATGACTTCAACTGCATATCGCAGTAGCACAACTAGATCTGGTACATTCTGATCTAATGCGCTATCCAGCATAGTCTCCTGATGATGGTTAAGGAGAGCCGCATTTTTTTTGACATCTTCAATAAGAATGATACAGAACTCGAGGCCGAGGATGATTTGTTTCTCGCTCAGACTTTGACATACTGAGTGGAATGATGGCGAAGAATCAATTTTTCCAGCTTCATGAACTGGTTGCTGTTCAGCCTTACTGGCGACGATGGCTGCGATTGTTGAGTGTATACATTGTTGCCAATTGTTGGGAAACTTGAAGAACAAGCTGGAAAGAGTCGAAAGAATTTTTCGCAGAACATGAGAGTGAGATTCATGATGAGAACTTATTAAAATAAGTGTGTTGAGAAGCTCCTGCCTGATCTCATGCAAAGGTTTCGTGTCTATCGATGGAGTGTAAGCAGCAATTTTGCTTTGGTATGTGAGAACGCCGAAGAATTGACAGTTTGGCGAATGTGAGTGAATCAGATTGGCAGCAAGATCCCATCCAGCTGGTGAGCTCTGGATGTCTTGGAGATAGAACTGTGTGCTACACAACAGGGAATAAAAAAAGTTAGAAGGGATCTCTCAACGGCGGTAATTTCTGCGAAGTAGTTAGGGCTTACCGTTCAATATCCTGGGGATTAGATTCGCCGTTGTACAAACTTTCTACCAGCTGAAAAAAGTTTCAGAGTGTATGGTTAGCGTTTGGGTGTTTAAAAACGAAAATGGCGAGCGCAGACTTAATTGCAGAACAAAAAGTAAGAAGCAGACAGAGGCATACTTTTGAAATTTCAGATATGTCCATGATGAGACAGTGCGATCCGGTGGTGATTAGAGAGGTCAAATAAAGAAAGAAAACAGGGAGATGCTAAAGAAGAAGAAGAAAGAGAGGAAGAAGAAATAAAAAAAATAAATAAAAATGGAGCGTTCAGTGACTACCACTACCAGATTCAGGTATTACTCTGGCAATGGACTGCTTCACCAGAGTTTATTATAGTTATGTTGTGAGATTAGGCAGGTCGCTGGCGTCGGGAAGTACCAATTGCATGTATTAGAATTATTTTATTTTTTTTGCCGAACGCTGGAATCTGCAAAATCTGGGATCTCAGGCATCTCAAGATTGAGCATGATCTCATGAGAGCTGCCGCTGTATTTAGCATTAGGGAGTAGGGAGCCACGCATATATTTCCTAAATTCATCAGGGGGCGCCCCTTGCTGCTGAGATTTCCAGCTTGGGAATGAGATTCAACTTCAGGACGACTTATAAATGGTGACTTTCTAGTCCGATCTTTAGCAGTAATATTATTATCTCGCTCGCGACCACCAATAGCGGCTAGCCGAGGCTGCAGGTCTACTGCAGTTTAACGACTTTATCACATTTATAATGATTAATAAATCATGAACTACAATTTGGAAACTACAAGGAAAGAAACCGCTATTTTTTTTTTTTTGTTGTTGTTATTTGTTTTGTTTCTTTGATCATTTTAATGTCTAGTTGATTCTGTATGTCGCATGCCTGTAGTCCACTGCAGGCTGTGGAGCAAATAATCAGACAGTGCCGCTGAACAGAACTTTTTTTTTCCTGCAGAGTCTTTAAAAAAAGCTACAGTATTTTCGTTTTCTTGCATCTATTCTTTGTAACAGAATGGTGTCGTTGATCATGGCTACTACTAAGCCAGTCTTTGACATCATCAATTTCGTCCATTCAAAACAAAAAAAAAAAATTCTGGGCGTAATAATTACAATCATTTGATGCGTTAAAAGGTTAGAAAGAATATAGTGAAATCGGATTGGTTTAGAATATTCCCTAGTCAAATTTATTTTAGGCAGTACCGTGGTTATTGAGTCCCTGCGATTGTGTTCCTGGATTCTGATAGTGATATCTGATCAACAGCGGGCATGGATCTTCCAGGCAGGGATTGCCTATATTAGTGCAAAAGAAGATGTGCACAGCTACGTACTTCCCGTAGAACAAGGCTGACCCATGTAAAGCTTGTTTAAAGTCTAGACCTGGTATCTGAAGGATACCTACATGCCCACTGTATTGGCTATCTGTACCTGGATTCCACCTATGCGGTTAATGCCCTTCTTCTGAATATCTCAAAACTTCAACAACCCCATCTGTGTCAGATAGTTTGGAATCGTGTTTAAGCCTAGGCGGTTGTCTTGTATAGGGGGCCATTAATGTAGACGCCGTTAAATCCATATTTTCCTAATTAAATTTAAAGGTGCAGCGGCTAGTTTTGAGACTATAACCAAAGTCTGCGCTCTCCACTAACCCCACGCTAAAATTTGAACTCAATTATACAACCCGCCTCTAGCATCATTAACCCGCTTTCATATGCCCGAGCTATTTCAGAAATAGAGAGAAATGGGCAGCCCAGCTTAAGTTGTAGGGCCTGTTGCATAGATCGTTACTAGAAGTGGAAAACCAAATTCGAAAGTACCACTTATAGTAGATGTAAACAGGTAATGACCGATTGAAAATTATCAACAAGTTGTTTCCCCTCAAGTGAACCTGCCATTGAATAGAAACGTTTGACAAAACCATTTATGTTTGAGAAAATATCATCCCGAGTTTATTTAAATTAAACAGAGCCTTAGTCAAACCCATTAAAATATTATTACTGCTTATCCAAATAATGAAAACAACTAACTAAGGTGCAATTAAATTTTCATCTTTTCATATATAAAAACTGGCTTTTCAGGCTGGTGCACGGGTGTAGAATGATAAAAATTTGCTTTGTGAAGTAAACGTTTTTTTTTTTTTTAGAGACACAACGATTTCAAAGTTCAATTCCAAGGTTGGGCTAAACAAAGTAATAGAAATAACTGGCAATTTTATACGTGAAATTCGACTATTATTTTATCATTTCTAAAACAAATAGCAAAAGCTGTTGAGCTACACTTAGTCGTCATTCACGTTAAATAAAATCATGACAGAACTAAGTATAAACGTAGCTAATGTTGTACTAAGACGAGAAAACTTGGTAAAGTATCAAGATGTGGAAGCTTATGAAAAGATTCAAAAAGTATATATAAAGTAATAATAACTACATTGACATGAGAAAGGACTCTTTTTTAAATAAATAAATAAATAAATAAATAAATAAATAAATAAATAAATAAATAAATA
>JAKUCA010000292.1:0-18049 GCA_030567025.1 Geotrichum europaeum
TACCAGTCTCAAGAACCTCAGCGGAGGTAGACTGCTCAGCGAAGGTGGGGGGCTCAGTGTGGATGGGGAGGTACTTAGTAGCCTCAATGGGTCCACGCTCATCGATGGGCTCACCAATGACGTTGATGATTCTACCAAGGGTACCACGGCCGACGGGAATGGTAATGGGGGCACCGGTGTCAACAACGGGCTGACCACGGACGAGACCCTCAGTACCGTCCATGGCAATAGTACGGACAGTGTTCTCACCCAGATGCTGGGCAACCTCGAGGACGAGCTTCTCACCGTTCTCTCTCTTGAGCTCAAGAGCGTTAAGAATGGCGGGGAGGTTGTCCTGGGGGAATTGGACATCGACGACAGCACCAATGACGGATCTATAAAAGACAGCAAAGTTAGTTATTGAGAGTTTGGGCTGGATAGGTTTTGTTGTTGCAAACGATTTCAATCATCAAAAAAAAACTATAATAAAATGGAAAAGTTCTGATGGGTTGACCAATCAGAAGTCAGGATTGGCCTTTCCTGCAATTTCGAGATTTTCGTAGCAAATGAAAAAAAAAAAAAGGCTTTCGAAAAACAAGCATTGAACAGCGCAACATGTACAAAAATTGCAACATTAAAAGTCGAAAGATTCAGAAAAGACAAAGCATTGAGTGTGATTGCAGCCGAAGGTAGTGTAATTGATGATTGAAAAGCGTTGAACGATTGAGCAAAAAAAATTGTCACATACCTGACGGTACCGGTAGCGGCAGCAGCAGAAGCCATGGAGCGGCGGCCAAAGAGGCTCTTGTTAGCCTTAGCGACACGGAGAGCCGAGCGCGAAACAGTAGGAACTAAACGGGGGGCGACCATTATGATATGTAGATTCACCAAGGAATGTGATGGGTGGAAAAAGAGGAAAAGAAAAAAAAAAAAGGAAAAAAAAGAGAGAAGAGAGAAGAGCTGGAAGGAGGTGAAGTAGAAAAAAAAATTGACAGAAATTTTCTGAGCGTAGCAAATATGATCCCTTACCCTGTATTGGGATTTCCAAATTTTTTTCACACTTCTGCTTTTGTGTGTATAGTAGACAAGTAGAGAAAAAAAAAACTCACACATACAAAATGGTCATGGGTGGATTTTATTGGTTGATTTTCTTGGGGAGTTTTATCATACTGTTGGTGTAAATAAACATAAATAAATAGTAATAGTAATAATAGTAAACAATAAAATGTTTAAACGCCGGGTAACTACAAGAAATACAGAAAATTCATAGTTTGTCAAGGGCGAAGAGTTTTTGTTGGAATTGAAAATTCTGCACCACCACCAGACTGTAAGGGCTTTGGTAGCCTACTTCCCAACAACCTAAACAGAATGATGTAAAAACAGCGAACAAGAATAATTTCGGCCTCGAGAGGGGTCAGTCCAAATCTTCGAGTAAAGTCCGCAGCCTGAGAATCACGAACTTCCAACTGGCAAATCACAGCTTATTGTCAACAACAACAACAACAACAAAAAAGGCTACAGGAGCACACAGGGGGGGCTACTACAGTTTTAATTTCAGTTCTTTATATGTAGTTTTATAGTCTGATTTGCTGTTGGTGAGCTCTATATTCTTCTTGACTATTCCAGCTGATTTAGACGTGCTCATTCTTATAATTGAGTGGAAATGCCTGTAATATCAAGAAACCCAAACTGGCTATTTAACTGCCATAATATTGTTCACCACTCTTATGCAACTAATGCGCTAATGCTTATATAAAATACGACATAGCACTTGTAACATTGATTAACCACGGCTGAGCTCGTATTTTGTTTTATCCGCTACGTTTGCTGTCGATTTGAAATTTCAGTTGGAAAACACATCATCAAAAAACAAAAACTGATCTCTCCCCTCCCTTTTCCCTTCTTTTCTTTATTACGACCTATCTTTCTACACCCTCAATTACCGTTTTTTATTTCATATATACCCCCTCCATCATGTCTGCTACCAACTTCCTTGCCAAGGTCAAGTCTGTCGTTTCTGGCGACACAATTGCTCTTGATACTGGCAAGACCATCTCGTTGGCCTACGTCTCTGCCCCGAGACTTAACTCCAATGAGCCCTATGGCTTTGAGTCGCGCGAGCACCTTAGAACTTTGCTTGTCGGCAAGCCGGTTCGTATTCATGTTTACTACAGCATTAACAACAGAGACTATGGTGATCTTGATGCCCCCGTGTTCTCCTCTCTGATTGAAAAGAGTTTACAAGATGGTAACGTCAAGCTGAGAGATGATGCCAATTCCAAGAACGCCCAACCGGGCCTTATTGAAAAGTTTACTGCTGCTCAGGATGAGGCTAAGGCTAATGAGGCCGGTGTTTGGGCTTCTTCTTTTTCCACTATCAGTGTCCAGTCCGAGGTTCCCGAGAACCTATTTGGCTCTTCCAAGACTTACAACTCTGTGGTCGAGAGGGTTATTGCTGGTGACCGCATTCAATTGAGAGTGATCTTGAACAAGAACAACCATATTCTTACCAATGCCCTCATTGCTGGTATCAAGGCTCCTAGATCCGCCTCCCCCGACTCCCCTGCTGAGCCCTTTGGCGATGCTGCCAAGAATTTCACAGAGACAAGACTTCTTCAGCGTGGTGTGACAGCACGATTCATTGCCACCGCTGCAAACGGCCTTCCTTTAGTTGAGGTCATCCACCCCGTCGGTAACATTGCCATTTTCCTTTTACAGGCTGGTTTGGCTTCGGTTGCTGACTGGCAAAGTCAACAGCTTGGTGCTCCTTCCATGTCTGCTTTACGTGTTGCTGAGAAGAAGGCCAAGGACGCCCACCTGTACCTCTGGAAAGACCTGGTCACCACAGCTAGTGAGGCTAGCGGCAAAACCTACGAGGCTGTCATCTCCCGTATTATCTCGTCCGACACTTTTGTCCTCCGCAATAACTCAGATCAAGAAGAAACCGTGCAATTGACCTCGGTGCGTGCGCCTAGAAAGAATGACATATCTGGTTCTGCCTACGCCCCTATTGCCAAGGAATTTGCTAGAAAGCGATTTATTGGTAAGAAGGTCGAGGTTAAGGTTGATGCCATCCGCCCCGCTTCTGCTCAATTCGAAGAGCGTCCCTTGGTCACTCTCACGACTCAGGGCAATAATATCTCCGAGATCCTGATTGCCAGTGGTTACGCTACCGTTATTCGTCACCGTAAGGATGACAATGACCGTTCTCCTTACTGGGATGAACTCCTGGAGAAGGAGAATAACGCTATTGCTGGCCACAAGGGTATGCACTCTAAGAAGGCCCCTGCTCCCGACAGAACAGTTGATGCTTCCGAATCTGCTTCCAAGGCCAAGAGTTTTATCTCTTCCTTAGAGAGACAGGGCTCTATTTCTGGTGTTGTTGACCACATTACCTCCGGTGGCCGTCTTCGCATTCACTCTGAGAGAGACAACCTGATCCTGACCCTGGTTCTTTCTGGTGTTCGTGTCCCTAGACCCCAGGAGCCTTTTGGAAACGAGGCGCTTGACTTTGTCTCAAAGAGATTCTACCAGAGAGATGTCCAGTTTTCCGTGGTTGGCATGGACAAGACTGGTGGATTTATCGGTAACGTCACCGTTCCCAACACTAAGGATACCCTTTCTGTCACCCTTGTTAAGGAGGGTCTTGCTGAGGTCCACGATTACTCTGCTCAACAAAGTGGCTTTGCTCAGGCTTTGTTTGACGCTCAGGAAGAGGCCCAAAAGGCCAAGAAGGGACTCTGGAAAAACAAAGCTATCAACGTTCCTGCCCCTGTTGAAAAGGTCGTTGCTGCTGCTCCCGTGGAGGCTGGCAAGAAGAATTACATTGACATTACTGTTACGGACATTTCTTCTACTGGTGAAATTTCTTACCGACCTCAGTCTACCCACGCTCAGTTCACCAAGCTGAGCTCTGATCTTAACAGCTTTAACCTTGCTGGTGCCAACAACTCTCAATTTAGCTTCATTAAATCCCCCCGCAAGCACGATCATGTCACCGTGTCGGCGCGTAAGGGTGTCTTCCGCAGAGGTAAAGTGATTGAATTTGAAAAGGCCAGTAATAAGTACACTGTGCAGGAGGTTGACACGGGCAAAATTGTTCATGTACCCGTGAGTGCGCTGCGCCCCTTACCCAACCAATTTTCGACCATCTCGATTGCACCTTTGGCCAAAACGGCCGTACTTTCATTTGTGCAGCTGCCTCCCTCGTACCCCATGGATCATCTTACTGAGTTTACCGAGTTTTTACGCGAGATTATTGAGGGCCAACAGGTTGTTGCCAATGTCGACTCACCCGCGGGCGTGACTCCTTTGAGCGTTACCCTTTTCACCGCAAACTCCAAGGGCGCTGATGACTCTGTCAATAGCGAGGTTATCAAGGAGGGATACGCTTTTGTCAAATCTCCCAAAACCCTTTCGGCGTGGGAGAAGTTGGATGGTTGGAAGCATACCATTGCGGCTCTTCGTGAGTTGGAAGAGGATGCCAAATTTGATCGTATTGGTGTCTGGGAGTATGGTGATCCCCGTGAGGATGAGGATTAACGAGATATACTAAAATTATGGAAAAAAAAAACAAACAAAAAAAACCCCATTGTTAAATAGCATAATAAAAGATTTAAACATGTGAAATGCCAATCTTTAGATGGCAATGTAGTTATTTCCTTCACACCATTCAAGTATGCAAATATCCGCAATCAAAAAAAAACAACAACAACAAGAAAAACAGAAAAAAAAACAGTATATTCAGTAATTATAAAGTACTCTCGCCGTAAAACTTTTTAAAGATAAAATGCAGCATCAGGTTAGTGTTAAACTTGACCATATTATCAAAAAGATTAATGTATTGCTGGTTATTGTACTGTTGATTAAGTAGCTCATCCAGCGCCATCTCGGTCGTGGCACCAGGTAGTGCAACAGAACCATACGCAGCTTCAATCTTGAAAACTCCCACTTCATCAGAAGAAAAGGTAAAGCTGACACTGCTGTACTGGTTTTCAGTGTAGCCATTGAGTTCCACCAGCACGCCCTTGTCAAACATGTCGTTGGCTGAGTACTTGTAGGACCCGAATTTAGGTACCTTGCCAGCCTTTTGCAGGTCACGATGATGAAAATATTGTTTAGAAAAGGGGAACAACAAACTCTTAAGACCCTTGCGCGATCCGCCCTTTTTGGTTTGTAGGGTCGCCATGGCTTGCTCAATGTAATTGTTGTACGTTTGCAGTTTGTTTTGGAGATACTTTTCGGTTTTGTTGAGATCCGTCAGAGCACGCTGAACCTCGTCAATCTCCTTTTGGCGGGTAAGCCGGCGATTACGCTTTGATTTAATGTCCTGCGCAATGGAGTTGAGTAACGCCTGATAGTTGTCATCGCGTGAGATTTTACCATAAGACTCTAGCTCCAGGATCTTTTCGAGGGCAAGGAGCTTGAGCTCGCGATATGTGAGCGACTCAAGATCACCAAGATTCTGAGTGGCGGCTGCAATCTGGGCGGCAGCCTCGGACTGCGTCTGTCGCTTCTTCTCACGCGCGGCCGCCTCCTCTGCTAGGATTTCACGGTATTTCATCTCATTGTATTCTTCAACGGGGGAGACTAGCACTTCGAGTAGATTAGGGCCACTCTGGACACGCAAGACATAGATCAGACAGCGTTTAGCTGATACCAGCAGTGAATTAACCTCTGCTTCAGGGTCTTCAATTTTGCAAAAACTAGGGTTAAGCTCCAGTTTGACCTCGGTGAACTTGGCAATGTTGAGGATTTCGCTTGCATCGTTGGGCAGGGGACCTAAATCATTGATGACCACTCTGAGGCTGTCATCGGGATCAGGCGCCATCACATCAATCTCGTGAGCCACCAGGGAGTGAATGGCAAAAATATCAGACGTTTTAATATACAGGAGAGGACGCTCGTGGGAAGTAAGATCGTCATAGACTGATGTGTTATACTGCTGACCCAAGTCAGGAACATTAATAATCTGACGAAATATGTCTTTGGCCTGATTAATTGCAACCTTAACGTCCTCATTCAGCGACCGCAGATAAAGATCCTCACGCGAGAACGGTTTGAGAAGAGAGATCTGTGACAAAACCTTGGTGATTTCGGTCAAGTTTCTTGTCTGAGCGGGGCCTAATGCAGTCTCAACAATTCCAAAGTTGTCAGCAGAGATAATGGCAGGATTCAGATAATGGTTAAACACGACATGACCAATGACACTGAGCAAACGATCCTCATTCTCCTCAGGAAATTTTGTTTTGCAAATATTGTAGATTTCGCGGGCAGCAAAGCGAATGTGGTAGGGAAGTCGGTTAACATTGTCAGAAAGCACCGTCAAAAACTCTGTGGTTAGCTCACGAAGGTGCTGCATGTTAGAAATATAAGTAGCACGAACATCAGGAAGCTTAATGGCCTCAGCCACAGGAATGTGAGGGTTGCGCGAGCTTTTTTGAGCGGTTCTAAGTTCTTCATCCATGATGGACTTTCTGTAAATGGCGAGCGGATCGCTCTCTAAATCCAACTTAGACTTGCTAGAGACCATATGCACTGCAGGATAAAGCATGGACTTGAGGGTTTTTCTTTCCTTGGGCGTTCTATTCAGAGCAGCCAAGAGCTTCCACCAAATGAAATTGCCTCTCAAAACTGACTTGACATTGTCGCAGTTCGAGATCTCCTCGTTGATGCTTTGTGAGACCAGGCGAAGGTAGAAAAATTCCTCACGAGACATTTTAGCACTAGCAAAGATGATTTTGATCATACCCTCAATATCCTTGATCTCCTTTTCGGTGACCATAGCCTCACGGAGCTGTTTGAACAGACGTGCAAAGTAAGTAGGCTGGGTCTGTAGCAGATAAAAAAACCCTTGATAAAGTTCTAGACGCTTGCGGGAAACCTTGTTAAGAGCTTTCAGATCAAATAAATCACCAGAGCTACTGACGGACATGGCACCTTTGTTTCTATGGCGAATTACCTCGTCAATAGTGATTTTGTTCTTCAGAAGCAATGCAATCTTGACATCAAGCTGAGTAATAAATTGCTCCAGCTGTTGGTTATGGGCAATCTCATCCTTGACCTGCTTTTTGCTTTGCTCAAGCTGGACTTCCTGTTCAAAATCCAGATCACTGTCGTTAAGCAAATGAACAAAGTTCTTGACAGTGGATAGAGGAGGGTTGGCAGAAGAAGTGAGAGACTTGTAGGCATCGCCTTGCTTCTTGGCACGGACAAAACTTTGAATTTTAATGACCTTGTCCATATTTTGACGGAAATACTCCATTCTTGCGTTGTGATCCTTGCGAATTTTGTATCCACGAATATTGGCTTGAAGAAGCACAATCGAGTCCATAGCATCTTCAAACTCTTCCATAATAATATCGTAGTTAAAGCGAACCATGACACCTCTGAAAACAGACTGAAGAGCAACAATTTCATCCGTGTATTGATCAAGCTGGTCCAAAAACTGTCCAAAATCTTCTCTGACAAAATCACCGCGGATGATGCTTTGGAGATTGACAATAGCGGGTTCTTGAGAGAAGAGAATAGCTTGTTTAGCATACAAATCTTCGCGCACAGCGTTACCCCTGATAATAGATTGAATGGCAACAGATGAAGGCTCAGATTCGTTCAGTTCACTAACAAGCTCGTTGTAAGCAACTTGAATTTCCTTAGCTCTGACAATAGACTGAAGTTCAACAATCTCACCCAAGCTAGCATCCAGAAGATCAAAAGCCTTGTAAATTTCTCTGCGAGAGTTGGAACCACGCACAATACTCTGCAACTCCACAAGTGCACCGACCTCCTGCTCGAGCTTCGAAGTCTGCCTATCCAAGGAGTTTCTCGTCAGCATACCTCTGGCAAAGGATTGGAGAGTCAGGATCTCATTTCTGAAGCGTATAAGATTAAGCTTAGCACGCTCAACCTGTTTTCTCACGAGAAAACCTCTACCAAAAGCCTGCAGATCCAATGAAAAAGCGGTAAGACTCTCGACTTTGCTACTCAGACTACCAAAATCTCTGCGAACCAAGAAACCACGAGCAATTGACTGGAAAGCCAAAACCCATCCGGCGCTATCTTGGAACTCCTGAAATCGGTTAATAGTAGAAAATCTAGAAAACGAACCTCTTATGTGGGATTGCAAAAGGATGATATCAGGAATGTAATTACGGAGTTCAAGTTTCAACAACGAAAGACCATGTCTGAGGCTCTTACCACGATAAACGGCTTGTATATCCACAATGAGGGGATCGCTAGAATGCAAGTCTACCTGAAAATGACGTTGGCTTTTACGGATGAGGATACCACGGATGATAGCTTGAAATTCGGAAAGCGACAAACTGTCAGACGCAGTCTTTATCAGCACCTGCTTCTTAAGTTGTCTAGTAGCAGTGGCGCGAATAATGGATTGGAGTTTGATAATAGCTGGTTCTTGACGCTCTATCTGTGACTTAAACTTGTGCAACTGCTGGCGACCAATCTTAGCTCTCGAGATTGCCTGCAATCTGGAAATTATGGGGATAGCATTGCTAATGTCGTCAGTGTAGGCTGCGTAAACTTTACGCGAGTTTTTGGCACGAATGATTGATTGTAATGCAATGATGGGGCTTAACGAAGCCCTCAAGATATAGCGGTCATTGTAGAGCAACTGCCGTAAGAGATAACCTCTAATAATGGCTTGCAACTCAACAATGTCACCTTCACATTCCGTGAGAGCTTGAAAGATAAGCTCTTCTTCCGTCAGCTGGGGTGTTTGAGGCTCGCCAAAATGAGCACCCATCTCACTGAAGTTGGGAAGCTTGACACCTGACGCATCAAGACCTCTCTGAGTCTTCTGGATATCATCTTCACTGAACTCAAGCTTACCAACCAAACTGACGATAGGAGGCGCTAAGCCCTGAGCGGAAAGAATAAAACCAAGAGCGTGCACGCAGTAAATGACTTTGGGAATATTTTTTTTGTCGTAGAGATCTGTGAGTTCAAATGTAAATAGCTATCAGAAAGTTAGTGAGAAGGAATCGGAAAAATAAACAAAACGTGGCTTACATCTGGCATTCCCATTTCATCCAAGAAGTTGAAAAAAAAATTGATGTTATCAGTGTGCCGATACTGGAGTTTGGGCGATTCAAAGATCCTAGGCACTAGATGTGGCGAAAACACTCGAGTGAGCTTTGCGAGAATGACGCCATCTCGCAGTGCTTCATCTAGCTTTACAATGGAAGGAATATCTTCGTCAATGCATCTCTCAATCCATTCTTTTGCTTCACCAATGTGACAAAGATATTCGTAGGCTTGGACAGAAATACGTTGCTTATCCATCCAGTTGTTGTAGGCTCTATGGGTTTTCTTGTCTTCCAGCTTCTGCAGCCGGATACGGCTAGGGAGACCAGCTATTTCCTCCACGTCGTCCGTGACTCCTGGTAGATACAGATCGTCATTAGTTGAAGAACCCAGGGTACGCCATTGTCTTTGTGTCGAGTTTTTGAGAAGATTGACCTCGTCTTGAGAGACAACAAGATGTGCATGATGCTTGGGTGGTGACGGTAAAGGTGAAGAAGGATGGGGTGGGAATTGCGATGGCGACCCCAGATCATTACAGTGGTCGGGTGTTGGTGTAGACGGTAGGTAGCGGCTTGGTGAATCCAGCACTCGCATGCGGTCGTAGTTTTCATGGGTTCTCCCAGGAGAAGTGGAATAATCGTGGGTATAGTTCATGACGAGACAAAAGTTGCCAAACTGATTATATGCTACTGATTATTATATTATTATGTCGAATTGGGGGTGTTGGCAAGTGTCAAGATGAGGGATGGTTAAAAGCCAAACAGAAGATAAAGAGGAAACAGAGAAACAATGTCTTGTTTTTTTATTTTTTTTTTAAGATAGTTTATTTAAAAAGAACAAAAGAAATTGATTTTCTTTTTGTGTTGACATTTTTACCATTTCGACATTTGAACACTAGCAGATGTTTGTTTACTTTTAACCGCAATTGGACACGGTTGCTGTGGAAACAAATAGTTGAATAAAGGGTAGCGCAAACGCCAACGCGACGCCAATAACAATAAAAAATGTATTCAAGGGAATCGCGATTTTTTACGAAGCTGATAACGGGCCTTAAAGCTTTTTTTTTTTTTTTTTTTTTTTTTTTTTTTTTTTATTTTTCAATTTGGGAATTTTTAAAAAAAAGGATAGAAAAAAAAAAAAAAAATTAAGTCTTGCTATCGTAGTGTTAAATAATCATTTTCATAATTTTTTTTAGCGGTATCAAAAAAGCAGACAGCTTTTTAAGACCTGTTACCATGGCTTGCCTGCTATCTTAGGTAGTCTTTGGTTAAATTTTATAAAGAAGCTGTAATTGACTTACAAATTAATGACTTTTTTTGCAAGAGCTAAGCCCTTTGAAAACATTTTGTTACTATTGGGTGATGTACAATCAAGTCAAATCGCCAGCTTAGTATTTTTAGAAAACAACATGCACACGATCAGTACCGTAAATACAATTATTTTCTAGGGTCCAACATGAAAAAAACAACCTTTCTAAGGCTTTTGTAAATAAAATTTTAAATCCTTAGCCAACAACTGCTTTCAAAAACGGAGATTTCCGTGATAACTTAGCTAGGGTCAGATACAATATTGAATTGTAAATAGTCAGTATCTTTCTTAACCCTAAAACCCATTTATTTTGAGATTACCCAGCCAAAATGTGTTAAAAAAACATTTAATTAGTGCTGATTAACAAAAAATATCATAACATACATGGTCAAAAAAAATGAATAAAAAAAACAAGAGTAGTTTCCAGGCTTTGAAAAAAAAGAGATTTTAAGAAACAAATATTAAAAACAAAATAATTGGAACTACATTTCAGTCTTCCATCTTAAATTTCCCTAATGCTATTGTCTGTCTAGATTTTGACGGGTAACGTGCGTTATGTAGCTAGGAAATTGCTGCTGTTCCCACATTTAGAATAACTATCAGATTATATCTGTAATAGTTGACACCTTAGGATTCTGTTACAATAGCAATATTTACAGTTCTACAATCATAGATGACTCGAGGACCTAAATTTCCTTTTATCAGTTAAAGATACCAAAATTACTCACAGATAAAAACCATGTAGCGACTGTTGCAACTTAGATCTGCTTTATCAATGCCATAGTAATTGAAAAAAAAACGACTATAATCTATGTATTGTGTGTGATCTGGCATAGTCTCACTGCTTAATGCAATAAATTAAATAATAATAATAATCTCAGTAACACGCAGAGTACGAATATTAAGTAAACATAGTATATTGAATGAAGTTCCCATTAAAATATAATTTTAATCACACTTTGTAACATCTGTAGAGACCTCTCGTTCGCTACTGCAACTTTATCAATGCAGCCATCATTTAGAATTGCAGTGCTGATAAGAAACTGTATTTCTATCAAAAGAATTGGGGGAAAAGCATTCATAAACTATAAAAAGCGGCTTGAAAAATATTTATTCTAAAAGCTAATCATGAAGAAAACACAAGCAGCCAGAAATACACGGTTCGGCTTTCAGCGTTTATACCTCAAGGTTCACACAATCTTACTTTGCATAAGAAAAAAAAAATAAATAGAAAGCACCAGTAGAAAAAAAAGTACACGCGGGCCAATAAAAATTAGTATGAGATCTTTGGAACCTAAAACCAAACCGAGAAAGAAACAAAAAGTGATTTGATTCTCTTGAGGAATTTGCTGATATGTAACAAACTTTATCTGCCATGTCCGAAATTGATATCAACGAAAATAGACAATCGAGACTTAAAACTATTTTCAGAATACACCTTAAAAAAAAACGGAAAGAAGGAAAAGCTCCTGCACATGAGTTACTTTGCATATACTAAAAAAATCTTACTAGATTAATCTTACGTACCATAGATTTGGTATTGGTTCTGTGTGAGATCCAAGCAGTATTTATTATGTGCCTAAATTCAAATCTCCGTACAGTAAAGGAATACCAGGTTTGGAAAAGATAAGTCTGGATAGCTGAAGATTACCTCAAATTTACGTGTTAGGTTTTGCGGTAAAAGAAGACCATGCCAAATTTAATTCAGGTTTTCATTGTTTTTTAGTTTATTATAAAGTTTTATCAATTAAACCTTGTCGCTTATGCTAAAGTTTTGACCTACCCAAATTTCAGCACAAATTTCCTAGAAATAGCCCTGCTTCTTCAGTTTATATTTACTATAAGGCACTCAAAAAAAACAAAAAAAAACAATTCTGAGTTAGATTAGTTCTTTTTTTTTTACGATTACCAAAATTTAGTTATGTCCTACAAAATAGGTTTAGCTGAAATAATGAAAATAATTGATAAGATGTTTATACTTTGAACAAAACAAACGCATTAAATTTGTTTTTAAAACCCCGGAGACCCTGTAATTATTGAGTATGCAACACATACTAGGCCCCGAAGCTCTGAGACGTAAAACCATATTTATGGCTGTTTATTAGTGATTTTTTTTAAAAAAAAGCTTTTAGTTTTTGAGAAAACTTGTTTCTTGGAAGTTACATGAAAGATTGCCTTGTAAAATAACTTGTAAAGTTTTTGACGGCCAATTATATTTAAAACATGAATTGTACAAGCGATGATTCTAAATACCACACAGGTTGAAACCCTGGTCATATAGAGACTTAATGCGCAAAAAAAAATATTAACTCGAGATGGGGTTTTCATTTCTTGCTAAAAAAAGTTCAACTTGAGGTTTGATCAACAAATGACAAAAATTCGCAACAACCTGAATCTCCAGCGATGTTTCATGACTATCAAAAGTCAACTAGTAATCGGAAAAAAAAATAGTAACAAAAAATAGGTAGACGCATGAAAAAATGGCATAAGCAAGCCTCAAATTGTTACAGCAAGTCTCAAAAACAAGCAGATCAACGCTTATTTAGGGTTGTCTACAGTTTCAAGAAAATTGGCGCCCGTTGGCATTTGATTCGCTTGCATGGAAGTTGGCGCTTAGAGATACTCCATCAATATCTGATTATCATAGGCCATTTCATGCAAGCAGGCAAATAAGTGGAATTGATAACTGTCTCAGGGACCAAGTCCCATGAATTCTAGTGCCGTTGAGGGAAATGGCAAAAAGGCGATGACATGTTCTTCAATACCAGAGGCGTTATAAATTATGTGGACACCAATCAGGCATTTGTGGGCTATCTAAACGGTGGATAGATTGGCATATCAGTACATGCGCTTCCCCTATCGATAGTGTTTGGCTAGAAACTTTGGTTAATGTTTCGGTGGTAGAGTGTTTAGGCCCACATGAAACTGAGAGGCTTATTTTTTTTTAACTTATCTGAAAATGCGCATGGTATACAGAAAAAACTGTAGTGGAAAACAGACCGGATATCACCGACAATCATTCGGCTTGAAATAGTGAATCTCCGCGTGCGTGAATTGGTGTACCACGAGAGCAATCAAAGCTCAACCTACAAGACCCTAAGAAACTTAACAAAGGATTATACCTTTAATGTAAGTAATGATGCCAGCTCTTTTTTTTTTTCAATTTTATTATTTTGAAAGCGACAGAATAAAAAGGATAAAAATTGGCATTATAATGCCAGCATTAGTATACTTTACAGACCTTCACAATAATATAATTTATCAGTTTTGAATAATGAAACGTTTTACCACCTTTACTATTACGAGTCAATATAGCTATGAGCCGTGCTGTTAACCCACGAGTACTTTACAAAACGTGATAGCTTTTAAATAAACATTAAAATTTTTTTTCGCTTCTTCTGGGTCATAAAATTTGCAAAAAAATATTTACTAAGCTATATACCCTCATATTTTGTACTGTTAAAATCTATAAAAAGGAAAACTCCGAGGAAAAAATATATAAAAGCAAAAAAAAAAGGATTGCATTGTGTCGTCATGAAGTTTAGATTTCCTGACATTAGTTTGTTGCAAATTTCTAAGGAGAATCTGATATCTCACTTAGATCATGAAAGGACAAAATCACATCCAGAGCAACCTCTTGATCAAAATGTAGCGTTGCAACACTCTTCAGATAAGGAAAAAAATTACCGGCAAAAAAAAATATTAAACGTACATACCACAGTGCTGTGGTTGATAATTTTATTTAGATATATAAAATAAAAGTAAGTAAACGCACATTAACAAGAATAGAATCCAAAAGATTCGGACATGCCCTTTTTTTGTTTTAACCTCAATCAAGTATAAAAACCATGGCCTACGGGTTGAAAATTAAAGTATGGGCAAGACCATGTTTGGCTCAGAGTGGAGAATAATGACCAAGATAGTGTGGTATATGTACTGTACTCTTGGTATTTCTGCTGATAGCTACTTCTCGTACCCGCCGATTAACTGAATCTTTGAGGAGTACCAATCGTCCTCTGAACTTTTACTGTTTGAATATTTCTGATATTTGCAAGTAAGTGATCTTCCCGCCGTTAGCAAACTATACTATATATACAACCCCACGTATATTCACACTAATTAGACGAGTGGTAGTAAGTCTAATCCCACCATTTGCACAAAAATCAGAAACTATTTCTTTTTTTTTTTTATAGGTGAAGTAAATCTAAAGCTTATGATAGTAATCGTGATATCAATATTCTATCAACCATTAAACCCCAGGTCAGTACAAGACATTTTTTTCTAAATTTTTTGGTCGCTTTATTTTACACAATTAAGCATGCTTAATTGTTTGTCTGACACAAGCTTTAAGCTTGTTCAGCTCGTAAAACCGTCAGTAATGGTTTGCAGAAAATAGAAAAACGCCCGGGTATTTACCCAGATTTTTACTCACTGCTACATGGAGCTTGATTTGCTTGATGGATTTAAATGCTTATTATGAAAAGTGTATACCGTAGATGAATGCCCCTGAGCATCTAAATAGAGAATGTAAAGTCCGGGAGACCGCAAATCGATGGGTGGTCACCGGCTGGGCACTTTGTGACGATATGTAGAAGCGAGCATGAAAACGCAACGGCCTCTTTGAATATAATTTTTCAGTTTCCTGTATAATTAAATTTTTCTGGAGATATCGGCAAAACCTGAGAAAGGCCGCCATGTACTTATCATCTCGCTTGGTACTCAGACCAACTTAGTATGGTCTAAGAGGGGTATTCAAAACGTATTCAAAACGTATTAATTAAAATTTTGTCAAACAAATAAAAAAAAAAAAAAATCGGTGAAATCCGTTGCCTTATCAGACGCTAACGTTGTTTTCATTTGTCAGAATATTTGCTCTGTTTCAGCGATTACTTAACAATAGCTGCCAAACGCTGCTAGTAAAAACAAGCAAAAAGAAAAAGAAATTATGGCAGTAAAAGCAAATTTCTTTCCATCACTAAGCCCTAAAAAGAATTATTTTTTTTTACCACGCACTATCGTCATGCACAATTAGATATCTCCCAGTTTGATAATGTAATTACTTTGTCAGCTATGGTTAATATTATAACTTACATGACCAAGTTTTGTGGTTTGTGCTGACTAAAACAAATTATTTATTAGATAATAACGAAACTTAAAGTTGAGCCAAGAAAGCTAAGCTTTTATCTTAACCAAGTCTGTGTTACTTCCGACGGAACAAAGTTAGAGAACTTAAATTTGAAAGTCAATCTAAACCAATTTTTTAGTCAGTAGCTGCTGTCTGAAATTTTTTTTCAATTAAATTTTAATTATTTTATTTTATTTTTTAATCTTCTCTTTCTCTTTTCTAGCTGGCCGTCATTGAAATGATAGGGACAGATAACAATCTTAATCATCTCCCCTACCGTAGCTCACATTGTTGTCTGAATAGATATAAATACGCTCGGTTCTGACTGGAACTAAGATTCTATTTTTGTGTCTCCATCTTTTTTTTTTTATCAAGATTATCACTCATAATATTCCAGATCATCATGGAAGACAATAAAAATTTCACCACTGGCAACTCTGACGATAACACTAGCCTGCCCTCGCCACCGGCATCGCCGCAGAACATCGGCGCCAAGGCTAAAAGTCTTGGTTATAGAGCATTTAAAAAATTCACAACCAAAGAGGGTATTGTTGGTGATTACAACTACGCCTACCTCTTCACGCCAAAAATTCCCTTCGTTAAGAAAAAGAAGACTCAATTTCAACCATTTTTCTCTCTTAACAGTAAGATGCCGCTGATGCTAGGTGCGATTCTGGGTCTTCAGCACGCACTGGCAATGCTCGCCGGTGTCATTACCCCTGCCATTATCATTTCGGCTACAACTAACCTCACCGTCGAAATTGAGCAGTATCTGGTGTCTGTTTCACTTATTACCTGTGGAATTCTTTCAATGATCCAGATCTCTAGAATCCGCATTCCCTTTACAAAGTATTTTATTGGAACAGGTCTAGTATCGCTGGTAGGTACTTCCTTTGCTACCATCACTATCATTTCTGCTGCCATCCCTCAGATGTATGCAAATGGAAAATGCCCTACTGCTGCCGATGGAACAAAGCTTCCTTGTCCTGACGGATATGGTGCTATTATTGGCACTTCTGCTCTTTGCGCTCTTCTTGAAGTTTTACTTTCATTCATCCCTCCCAAAATTTTACAAAAGATGTTTCCTCCTATTGTCACAGGCCCTGTCGTTCTCCTTATTGGCGCGAACCTGATCAAGTCTGGCTTTTCCGACTGGGCGGGTGGCAACAGTGACTGCATGTCTCATCCCGAAGGACTGTTTGCATTGTGCCCAAACATTAACGCTCCTCACGCGCTCCCCTGGGGCTCCGCAGAGTTTATTGGTTTGGGCTTCTCAGTGTTTGTTACTATTGTTATTTGCGAAAAGTGGGGTGCACCCATCATGCGTTCGTGTGCTGTCATTGTCGGCTTGCTGGTTGGCTGTATCATTGCTGCTGCCTGTGGCTACTTTGGCCACGATGGCATTGATGCTGCACCTGCTGCCACCTTTGTATGGGTCCACACTTTTAAGCTCAGCATTTACGGTCCGGCAGTTCTGCCACTGCTTGCTGTCTACGTCGTCTGCATGATGGAGGCCATCGGTGATGTTACTGCTACGTGCGATGTCTCCAGACTCCCAGTCGAGGGCCCCGAGTATGAGTCCCGTATCCAGGGCGGTATTCTTGCTGATGGTTTGAACGGCATTCTTGCTGGTCTCATGACTCTTACTCCCATGTCTACTTTTGCACAGAACAACGGTGTCATTTCATTGACCAAATGCGCCAACAGAATGGTTGGTTACTGGTGCTGCTTCTTCCTTATTGTCATGGGCGTTTTCTCTAAATTTGCTGCTGCTCTTGTTGCTATTCCCAAGCCCGTTCTTGGTGGCATGACGACGTTCCTATTTACGTCTGTTGCCGTCTCGGGTCTCCGTATTATTTCATGCACTCCCTTCACTCGCCGTGATCGTTTTGTGCTCACCTGTGCTCTTATATTTGGTTTTGGCGCCGAAAGTGTCCCCAACTGGTTTTCGTATTTTTTCACCTATGGTGGTGATAACAAGGGGCTCCGCGGCTTTCTTGACGCGATTGTGCTTGTTTTGGAAACCGGTTTTGCCGTTGCCGGCTTTATGGCCCTGATAATGAACCTGCTCATTCCGCAGGAATTTGACGAAGACGACGTTCTTGACGACGAAGAGCTCGAAGGTATCCCCCAAGAAGTTGCTCAAAGTGAAGATCCTTACCCACCAAAAGCATAAAAAAAGTTTCTTTTTTCTTAATAAACTTTTTTTGTTTGTTCACCCCTTTTATTTGTTGTTAGTTTTATAGAGGCCTATGCCCATTGATTTTTTCTAGCCCATGAAAAAAAAAAATTTTTTATAGCTAGATATAAATGTTTATTCTTGTTTTATTTGTTTTCATAGGTAGCTTACTTGCCAAGAAATTTTGATGTTGATGAAAAAAAAAAAAAGGAATTAGTCCGCTTTTTCGTAGGCAAAGTTGCCAAGACGGCTTTCCGCCGGAAAGTTTTAGTAACGTTGGGCAAAACCGGTAGATTATTTCCTAAAAAGAACCAAGAGCTGGGATAAATCCAATAGCAAATGGGAATAAACCTGAATAAATATAGATAATCAGTTTATTGTCCTTACATCAAATAGTTACAAACAAATTATAAAAC
>JAKUCA010000293.1:0-18037 GCA_030567025.1 Geotrichum europaeum
GTTCTATTGAAAGAGTCTAGTCTTTAGAGATTAGACGTTGTGCCTTTACTCCTGGATTTTCAAATCTTGCAGAGCTTTGACTATTCTGAATTGCTCAGAATAGTCTAGTTCAAATAAAGTGGTTGGGTGGGATCACTAAAGGATTTTACAACTTTCGAACATTGGACAACAGCAAAAGTTGTAGTAACAAACAACTTTTGTGCTATCAACAAGTTTCTGTGGCATAAACACGACTTAGTCTAAAGTATTTCATGTTGCCCTCAATATATGGATTCATTAGTCAAAAAGAATTGATGAACTAGTATCGTATACGTATTCTGAAAGCTATCATCTGTATTTTATTGATGTAAATGGGTTTAGAAAAAAATATTATCTTGTGTATATCTTTTTAATATTTTAATAGTTAGGTATATGGCTTTTATATGCTGAAATAGCAAACAAGTTATCTCTCAACCAACAATCATTATGTATGAAATAGGCCAGATGAACTTTTATGCACCGAAAAATGAGTTATTATTTTGTTTTTGAAAGAATTGACAAGTCGTATGTCACAAAACCTTGAGTTTGTTATCCAGGTTATCGTTTATTTTTCAGATACGAAAAGCTTTTGAATGAGCGCTATGAGCTCATTATTGAAAATAGCTTTCAAATATTAGTAAGTTAGAGTGTCATATATTCAAGTAGAAGATTCTTCTTTGCTATTTAAAAAATTGATCTGGCTTTTGAGAATTTGTTGTTTCAAAACTAGGTTTATTTTTCAAGATCGAATTTTTGTTATAACTTATAATAAAGAGGAGATTGATAAAATCAGATATTGAAAATTTTTGTTTATTTTCTTTTGAGAAAAAAACATATTTTTTATCAAGTTTGTTGAATGCAAATCTAGAATTGGAAGCAGGGTTTTTTCATGACTCCGCAAGCTTCAAAAATTTAGAGTAAAAATCTGACCCAGTTGCAGAAGACGGAAGCTTGATAGTAGCTGGAATAGTAAAAATTTGTGCAATTATAGTTCAATGCATTCAAGCAAAAGTCAATTCAACGTTAGTTAATCATATCAAAAAGCGATTAAATAAGTATTTAAGTGTGGTAAAAAAATGGAGGGCTATTACACCTTTATAACAAACTACCAACTTGACCTCATCCTTCTCTAGTTGAGAATTGTAATTTTTTTCAAAAGTTTTTTCAGATATATATATGGACTAGAGGCCAATGATGGATCACCCACCTTCGGATAATAACCTATATGAGAACCAGAAAAGATGTATATATTTCTAAAGCCATTCTAGAGAGCTAGAGAGAAAGTGAATTATTAGCAAATAGTCCAGATATTCCATTGGCCAAGTAAGGAAGACAGATGCATTATAATATAGCTACGCTTTAAGATTTTGTGCGAAAAAGCAAGTGATAAAAATAAAAGTAGTTGAATTTTCTACTCCGATAACTCAGAATAACTGGAGATGGAGAGAGACGTACCTCAAAAGTGCAGAAAAGACAGCTTTTTGAAAATAAATCTCTTTTTTGAGGAGGAAGAACCACAAGTTGCAGTCTAGCCCTAGGAAGAGACAGAGAGTTGCGGACGAGATTGAGACTCCCGAGACCACTCCTTTGTTTCAAGCTACCCGAATTAAAAAAAAAAAAATTAGAGGAAAAAAAAAAAAGAGGAGGCATTCAAAAAGATAATGAGTATGCCAAAACTAAATAAAATGGTTGTCCTATCTCGCCCGGTTTTCATATCCGAATTGCGCCTTCTGGTTTGCTGGACGGTGCATCTTCCAACTTCTCACCCAACTACAGATCTAAAATAGATGTGAAATCAGTTTTTTCTATATATATTTACTTTTATATTTCATTTTAACTATAATTTGACAATTTTTTGGAACATTGCCTTTGTATGTGGCCTTGATAAAACAGTGTTTTGTTTGTTCAAGATCCAACTTGTGGAAAAAAAAAAGATTTTGATCCGAAAGTGGGGGTGATCTGCCATTGGCCTCTAGCCAATAAATTAATGGCAACATGGCTTTTCTGGACAATTGCGCTATTTAGGAATTAAGATACTGGATAAACTATATGTATTCAAATTGCTTATCCTGCAACATTGTGTTATCATCAACTAACGAAATATTGACAACAAATTTTGGCTTTAGTAAAATGAACATATGACTTGAAACATATCTATATGCTAGTGATAAATATAAATAACCTCAAGATTTCTTGCTGTGTACCATGATAACTTTAACTATCTATCTTATCAGCTTAAAGCAAAATAATCAAAGTATTAAATGGTTATTATAGAAAAGCAATGTAAGTCGTACTCTTTTTTAGTTATGTTGTAAACCTTCTTTTATTCATCGTGTTTTGCACAACCGACAGCTTTTCCATCCATCAATCGTGATGTTGTTTTATTTGAAAGGTCATTAAGAGTCGCATGAAACCTAACCCCTGTGTTACCGGGGCAACAGTTGATCTTTGGTTCAAGATCTCCCAGCAAAAAAAAAAGTGTAAACAAACGCAAGTCAACAACACAACACTCCCTTTCTTCTGTAACAACTACAACACACAAGGGCATTTCGTTTATTTCCTGTTCCAAGCCTCCTTCATTTTCTACCAGGACAGGTCTCGAATATGCTAATACACTTTTAACTGCAAGGTTCGTATAAAACTTGTGTGTGTGTACCGTGATCGATATCTATTCTAAATGAGTGGGAAAGAATCTTCCATTTCAGTTACAGGTGAGTTATGCACACACGTTAACTATCGCTTGACACTCACACTGCACATTATATTATTTCTATCCAGTCCGCGTCCGCCCTTTTACAGAAAATGAGTTGAGTCATTTGCAAACAGTAACAGAAGATCCTGTGTTTATGGGCGGTGGTAGCCTGGCAACACCAGCAGGCGGTAACGGGGGCGAGAAAGGTGGCTCTAATGCCACTCCCTCTGCGCTGCGGATGGGAGGAAACGCCGGAATCCGCAAGGTTGTCAACGTGGTCGACGATAAAATGCTTATCTTTGACCCTCCGATTCATTGCATGTCGAACAACAACGCCAGAGCCGTGGGTCGGGTCCGCGAGCATCGATTTGTGTTTGATCGGCTGTTTGACGAGACTTCGGCGCAGGAAGATGTATACAGCAACACAACGCGGCCGCTTCTTGACTCAGTTTTGGATGGCTATAATGCGACAGTCTTTGCATATGGAGCGACTGGTTGTGGTAAGACGCATACTATCAGCGGTAATCCCCAGGCGCCGGGCATCATTTTTTTGACTATGAAGGAACTGTTTGACCGGATCTCGGACTTGAAAGACACCCGCACAATAGATGTGTCGCTCTCTTATCTTGAGATTTACAACGAAACTATTAAAGATCTGTTAGAACCTAGCGACAAACGGCTTACATTGAGAGAAGACTCAGACCACCGCATAATTGTGTCAAATTTAAGCACGCATAAACCTGAAAACGTCGAAGCTGTCATGGACATGATTCTTCACGGCAACAAGAACAGAACAGTGTCCCCGACGGAGGCTAACGAAACTTCATCGCGATCACACGCGGTTCTTCAAATTAACGTGGTCCAGAAAAACAGAACGGCATCCCTAACAGAAGCCCACACGTTTGCAACTCTCTCCATCATTGACCTGGCAGGCAGCGAGCGCGCATCAGCCACAAAAAATAGAGGTGAACGTCTCATTGAGGGTGCAAATATCAACAAGTCACTGCTAGCTCTGGGAAACTGTATCAACGCATTATGTGACCCACGGCGCCGAAACCACGTGCCCTATAGAGACTCAAAATTGACTCGACTACTCAAGTTTTCGCTCGGTGGAAACTGTAAGACAGTAATGATTGTTTGTATCAGTCCATCTAGCAGGCATTATGACGAAACTCTCAACACACTGAAATATGCCGACCGCGCGAAAAAGATCAAGACTAAGGTCATTAGAAATGAGCACAATCTCAATAGACATGTTGGGTCTTACTTGAAAATGATCACTGAGCAAAAGGCAGAAATTGAAGAACTTCGCAAGCGTGAGTCCAAAGCTATCAGCCAAGCGCTTACTCAAGCTAAAAGGGTCAACGATAGGGCCTTGGAAGCTCTGTTTGAGGCGATAAAAAGTTTGGAATTTGCATATGAAAAGTCAATCATCTCTTTAGAGCAACAAGCAAAGATTCAGCACCAGTTGCGCAACGTTGTTAATCAAATAGATCAGATGAAGATCCTCCTGAACTCATTTAACAAGTCAACCTGTGCGGACAACCCTGCATTCTCAATCCTTGTTGAAGGCATGCACCAGTTAATCCACAAACTGAGCAAAGAGAAAGTTTTCCGCGAAACCTATACTCCACCAATTAACCCTGATAAACAGATGCTGGAAGCAACAATTACAACGCTGACGCGACGATTAGAAAATACACCGGGTTGGAATGACCACATTCGCGAGTCGTTCCAGGTCCATGCCGAGGTTGCGCGACTCAAATACGATCAGGAACTGGCTAATGCAGTACAATCATATCCGTTGTCACAAGAACTGCTTCGAAAGGTATCAAGCGTGCTTTTCAACGTGATAGGTAAGATTGGAACGCTTTCTTCTGTGGGTTTAAATGAGATTAAGCACGAGCTTTCGATGATTACAGAAGAAGTGGTTGCTCAGTGCCAGACACTAGTTGAGCAGTATACGTCTGCAAATGCAAATGGAAGCAGCGGCACAGACAGCTATACAGCCCCAACGCGCACTCGCAAGCGGTCAGCATCAATGATCAGCATCACGACTCCCGAGAAGAGTCATACAGACGTTGCCACTACTGCTTCCATGACTAGACGTATGTCGACATTGGGCGTAGCGGGAAATGCCACGCGACGAATGTCCATTCGCAAATCGCCTTCCAAAAAACACATGGTGCCAAAATCACCCCTACGCAGCTACAAGCGAGCAGTCAAACGTGTCCGCTGGGAAGACGATATTGAAAACTTGATAGACTCGCCAGTCACGCCTCTGAAATTAATTAACCTTGATTCAGATCCTCTGCCAACACCACCAGAGCTTGGAGCGGGCGAAGGTAATGAGAGCGACGGGCTGCGGACACCACCGATAAGACGTATGCGGCAGAGCTTCCCGTTGCCTCCAGTTTCGAGCACACCCATTCAAACTGTGATCAGCCCAGGAAATCGGCGTAGCAGTCTGCGGTTTGGCGTCAAGGGTGAGTTGCGACGCAAGAGCGGGTCACGACAGTCACTGATGCCGCTAGTGGGAGGTGTGAGCGGCAATACACACATCAAATTTACGTCACAACTACCTATTAGCAACGAGGCCGCGCGGCGGTCGTCAGGTTCTGGGCTTCCGCCCATGCCATTATCATCGCCAGTCAATTTTGGTGAGAGTGCTGCCAGGGATGTTGGTAGCGTGCATCAGAAAAGTTTTGGTTTGGGTATGCCGTCGAGGTTCACTAAACGCGAGTAGACGATTGTAAAGTATCAAAGTAGCAAGCCTAGTTTTAAATTATAACACAGCATTTTCATATCTACATTAAGAAAAAAAAAAAACTTGGCAATATCTTATGTCGTCATTGTTTTAGGACGTTCAGGGTCTATGACAACTAGTTTTGCAATCCTTGAAAAGGCTCGCAACAGCGAGAGTGCTTTGGGCTGGTAAGTTCCTGCTCAGGCCGGCGACAGTTGCCAGCATTGCCAACAGGCGCCCATAAACGGCGGGTGAGTCGGTGAGTTTCCTCCTCTGGAAAATACAGAAATGGCAACATTTTGGTACAATGCCAGTACGCAGCAGAGGTAAGAGTTTACACTCTTGAAATTTTGATTCAAAGAGGTCTCTAAATTCGATAAGCCTAAAACAGAAAAAAATGGTAGGCAAAGACCCAATGAGATAAATACAACCGCCAACTCAAATTTCACAATGCTTGGAAACCTAGGTCAAATTGATTCTGTCAAGCTTCACTGCTGCTATAGGCATAACAACAACTACGCTATTCACCCACTGAACAACCATGACAGAGCCATTGATGTCCACTTCTCCCATCAACTTTTTCAAAGGCCATCCTACCGACGATCTGCTCCCCGTCGATGAGATCTTGCGCGCTACCCAGTCGCTGCTCACGCGTGACCGACCAACCGACAAGAATGACGACGACCGACACCCACTCACCTATGGCTCTGATCCGGGCTCTCGCGAAGTCCGGAAACTTATTGGCGATTGGAGCCAGAAGACGTGTAACGAGGAAGGAAAATACCCGCAGATTGACCCGTATGTACTAGTCTCCCCTCCAAGTTGCTGCTGAACTCAACCCCCCACAGAGCGCTGCAGGGAATACTGCCAATGTCATAGACAAGCACTAACGTTCAAATCACCAGTGACGCAATTAATTTGACGAACGGTGCCAGTTACGGTGCAGCAAACATTCTGCAACAGTACACACTGCCACACACAGGCTATACACGACAGGCTTTCATTGTATCACCGACCTACTTCTTGATCAACTCAGTCTTCCTTGATGCTGGATTTTCGGGTAAACTTACCGCGGTCCGGGAGGATCCCAAGACAGGGCTTGATTTTGATTTCCTTGAGCAGGAATTACAAAAACATGATGCCACCGCCGGCTTGGAGAGAAACAACGATGCATCGGCGATCGAAGATCCTACGCGCGACCGCCCCCGCAAGCTGTTCCGCTATGTCATTTACCTCGTCCCCACATTCTCGAACCCTTCGGGATCAACCATGTCCATAGCCTCACGTCTGCGCCTGCTGGAGGTTGCGCGCAAGCACGATATGCTGATCCTGTGTGACGACGTGTACGACTTTTTGGCATTTCCTGACACTAACGTAGCTGATATTCCGCCTCGCATCGTGACCCTTGATCGTGCTACACTCACTGAGAGCGGCGTGGATGTTTCCAAAGAATATGGCAACAGCGTGTCGAATCTTACTTTTTCAAAATTGCTAGGTCCAGGCTTGCGCGTTGGCTGGCAGGAAACTGTTTCGCCATTGTTGGCTCAGGGACTTGCTCAGTCTGGTGCCGTGCGCAGTGGTGGTACACCTTCGCAGCTTAACTCAATGATTGTGGGCGAAATGATTCGACTTAATCGCGTGCATGATCCCATTATTTCCAATCTTGTGAAAACCTACGGTGCCCGCGCACATGCGCTCCGTGAGGCGATTGCTGCAGAATTACCCCAGGGGACTGAGGTCTATGGTGGCGAGGGCGGCTACTTCCTCTGGGTCGTTACGCCCGAGATCGTTGATGCCCGTGCAGCCGAGAAACTGTGCAAGGAGCGTGGAGTGGTATTACCCAACGGCGACCACTTTGAGGTCGAGGGACATCCGCTTGGCTGGGGTCGCCGCTGCCAGCGTCTTGCCATTTCGTTTTTAACAGAGGACCAGATTCGTCTTGGCATCAAGATTTGGGGTCAAGTGTGCAAGGAGCTCATTCAACAACAAGAGAAAAAAAATTAAATGGATAATGGATTTTTTTTTAATAAGTTATAAAATATATAGAATCCAATAATGACAAGCAAGTTAAGTACCAAAACTTGAGTATTTACAACGTATGAATTGTGTATATTCTAGGTCTTGTAAAGCCAAAATTGTAACAAAGCCTGTTTGAAGAGTGAAGCTACATATTAACTTTCATATTTTGTGATTCCATTTTATCAATTTTGATAAAACCCAAGTTTTAATACCACGAATGAGTTGAATTAAATTTGATATTAGGATTTGGAAATGGTGAGCCCATCGACGATGGAAACTTATCATAGTGCACACCTCGAAATGGTAAGCTTAACCTGAAGACTTGAGCTTTAAGCTTTCCGCTTTTGGATTTAGATTTAGTAACAAACTCCATTCAAGATATCGGCTTGTTCCATTATTTGGGACAAAAAAAAAAAACATTGTTTAATGACTTCAACAGTAAACAAACAACACATTGTATTGTCAACGCCGGAAACAAAGGTTATATTTCAAAAGTTTTTTTTTTTTTTTTTTTTTTTTTTTTTTTTTTTCTGTTTAATTTTTTAAAATTTTTTTTTTTTAAATATTGTTTTCCCAAATTACGGACCAATTTTCCCAAAAAATAAGGATTATCAGATCAGGATGATTTCAGTTGAATGGTCCGTGAGTTACAATTGACTAGAAGCAATTGCGCCAACAAAAAAAATAGTCCTTGAAATATATAAACAATACGATAAATCATATTTTGTTTTTGATTAGAGATCCAGTGAGGTTGCCGTCACCGCAGTAACAGGTTCACATCGTGGCAAGATTGGATTAATCCTGTAGTCTGAATTCACCGTAGATTACAACAGCGACGGCGCGCAGACTAGTCTTTGTATTGTTCCAAGTTTGCATTAAGACTGTGTTTGAGACCCGAGTAGTAAATATGAATGAAGAAGCGCCTATCACGTGAATTCAATTGCTAAACAACTATTTAAAATATTAACCACTCCTTCAGAATTATATTATATAATTAATATTTCATACTATGAGATAGGCAATAGCTTGGAAATTTTTGATTCTAGTTTTAAAAATAAATCAAGCTTTTATGTTTGCTATAATTACATTTATTCTTTTTGTCGGCTTGAAAGTCTCTTTGTATTTTGTAGTTTTATGCAGCCAATAAAAAAATAAATCCAGCTCTCACTAGGTTCACAAATGTCATGATGAAGCTTCTAAGCATCTGGAGAACGAAGTATTCTTTTTTGTTGCAGTAGATGGCTTTATTAACGGAAGAAATTAAGTCCGAGGTTTTAGGATTCTCATTATCAAACTTAGTTGAGAGTACGTTGCTAAATGTGTGTCACAACTGCTCTTGGATGAATCTGTTTTTTCAGTTTCGTTTCCATTATAATAGAGCTGGATTCATGAGCTCAGCTACCATTTTATAATTTTATTTATTGATCTTCTTTACAGCTGATGATATTTCATGTCTTGGGTATCTTTCATTCAATTGTTATCTTGCTCAAGCATGCTATTTATTTAGAGGTTAACTGAATAGCTCTTATTAAAGTATTAGCGTGTGCCTTTTTCTTACAAGCAAGTCTAGGAGATTCATATCACCTAACCCTTGAGACAAGACTTAGCTCCATTCCATTGAGTTACCTGTCTAGTCATATGTTTCCTATTTCCTATTTTTTATATCCTCAGCAAGCAAGGACCTTAACTCACATATGCTCATTGGCTGTGTTCTTTGAGAGTCCGATTTGTTATATAAAATTTTAGTAGCTTCCGAGGATTTCTCTAACAACACTCATTGAGCATATGATTAAAATTTTCATACCTAGACATCATGTCTTAACTAACTCAAGATACGTTATATTGTGAGCTAGCTTTCGCCGGTAGCTTTCATGGTTGTATATATATTAATATCCAATCATCATCCTTCTTTTTTTTAATTTAAAAATTCCTCGTTACACAACTGCTCTTGGATGAATTTGGTTTTTCATTTTCATTTTCATTATGAATATAACTTCACCGAGCAGAAATTAATTGTATTTCTGAAATCATTTTTGAATTGTATATATATATATTTTTTTTTGGTAAGCCTCTCATTATATTTCACACAAAGAGGTTTTCTGGACTTGTCAACAAAAGCAGGATGCAATAAAAATGTAGCTACTAATGTAAAAGATTTTTAAGAAGTTAATTATATCAAAACTACAGTGCTTTGGTGAATCAAGTATATTTATAGGAGAAATAAGTATGTAGGTAAAGATTTTATAGTTAATTCTATCATACAAACTAGTCTATAAAAACATGTGAGTGAATAGTAAAGCGTCATCGAAACACTCGGAGACTAATCCTTTTGTAGTCTGGATTTGTCAGGAAAAAATAATCCCCTATTACAAAGATTCTCGGGGAACTGTCAAAGTCAAGTAGACAATGCTTGAGGACAACCAGACTCACTACAGTTGAGAGCTTGCGGATAAGTAAGAAATTAGCGGCACAAAAATCATAACATATGGCTCCTTGAGTAAGCAAATAGAAATTGTATAAAAAAAGTTTTTTTTTTTGAAAACGTGGGTGAAAAATGAGAGATATTGAAAATAATAGTTTTATTAAAATAGATTTGAAATCTTCTAAACTTATGGGTTATAACTTGGTGGTTTGTTGATACTTGAAGAAGAAATTGGATATGTTCACATTAATAGGAATTTTGTAAAAAGAAAAAATATGTATTATAAGTCAGAGTTATAACTGCTCCATAATTGGTTTTTCCTAAATATGATAACTGGACAAATCTATCAAAAAACTCTGTTTGTGACTGTAGGGTCTCGTATCCATTTTGTAACTGAAATTTGCTTGTTTGATAGATTCCAAAACTCCCGCTTTCAGATACTGGAAGACAAGAATTTCACAACTGCGTAGGTGCGATGAGATAATGGACTTCTGTTTTCTTACTCAGGGCCAAAAGAGGAAACAGCATGAAATAAGAAACATAATTCCGGACTTTATCTGGAAACAACACAAAGGAGGCTGGGAAGCACAACGTGAAACTCAAGCTCAAAAATATGTAAGAAATCACAGCCCCCAAAGTACAATCACATTCACCTTGTTCCAATGAAAAACGCTTTTGATTGAAGCACTTTCGCTTTGCCAAAGTGCTACTAGATCACGTGCTTATCACGCGAACCACCAAGGGTCAGAAACCGCTGATCGTCAAGTCCCCTTAATCCAATTCAGCCACCTTTCCCCTTTTTTTTTTTTGACCAAAGCAGATGCTACAAAGACTCAAAAAGTCTGGAGGTGAAAGCAACAATTTTTTTTTTTATTTCTTACTTGCGACTTTACTGATTCAGCACTTTCATTCTTTTTTTTTTTTTCTCAGGACTACCCTTGGTTTCCTCGGAACAACAGGTACTGATCCGGCAGTATCGGCATAAATGACTTAATCACATAGATCCATATTACGTAAAATACGAGCTTGTTCTAAGCCTCTTATGATTCTTACATTTCAGTAGTTTCTCGCGGCATTTGAAAAAAAAGGAACCTTGAGGCTCCAAGACAATAAGGCATCAGAACCTCTTAAGAGAAAAAAGAAGATAGAGCTGCTATGAGTTCCGCGTAGACTTCAAATGGACCGGTGGTTTGTTTTCAACAACAGCCGATGGCTGTTAAGCTCATCTCGCAGACTGTGAGTGCCGCTAATAACAAATTGGGTTGCGTACGTATCAGTCTGTTTGTTTGTGTCTACTTTTGTCACGCCCTACAGCGCCGCTATTATCGTCGGAGCCGCTGACTGACCACGCGCACTGCCTCTTTGCAGCTCAGTTTTCATTGCTTTTTCTTTTTCTCTGTTAGATGTTGTGGGTTTGTATTTAACTTGTGCTACTCCTGTTGGTCGTGTTTCCCAAACCATCATTTCTTCTTTGGAAGACCAAAAAAGTTTTGTCCTAAAATTTTCCACTACAAAAACCACCCCTTGTCCTTTTATATTTCAGATCACCTCCGCCGAACACTTTTTTTGTTTTGTTGCTTCTGCGCACTCTCATTCCACGCACGCTCACTTGCCTCAAGCACCCCCCGTCTCTGGCTGCACCGGCTTCCCGTATTATTTTACACTCGCTCGCTTCAATTCTGTGCAACGTTTACCTCCTACCGCTGGTTAGTGGCTGATGGTTCACAGTCATCTACATACAGATGGAGGTAGGTAAAGATGCTTTTTACATGCTCATCATAACATGATTGTTTGTTTCTGCTTTTGCTAACTTTTCTATTTCAATTTCTAGACACAGTTATCTGACAAGGTCTCTCGCTCGCTCAAGTTCAACAATGATATTGCCGCGAAAACACCTAAACTCACCATAATCCCACCTACCCCCGCTCTTTCGCCGGTCCTCGACTCGTCTTCAATTGGGGCGTCCACATCACCGTGCACCAACTATCATCATCCTTTATCGATATCTCAGTTTCAAGCTATTCGCCAGCGTTTTCTTCTGGGCTGGCCCCACCCCTCCACCCCTGCAAACCCATTAGACTTGAATCTAATACTACCCGCCGCTGCATCAACATCAGAATCAGGTTCAGCGCCGGCAGCACCCCGGAAATACGCGAAATCCCCGACACAAGGCAAAACCCATCATGCAATTCTTGTTCTTCTGGCATCGTTTGCCCTTGCGGTTATCCTACTAATTTGTTGTTCATTTTCTTTCTTACACGTCGATCCTAAATACTCTCGAATGTCGTACATGTCTCCAGAGTTTGTTCCCATTACGACGTTTAATAAAAACCACACCAGCCACACTCATTACTCTTTACATCTTTACAGAGAAGAGAATGTTGATCGCCAGTTTGACGCCAATGGCATTCCAGTGATTTTCATTCCGGGAAACGCGGGCAGTTATCGACAGGTGCGCGCGCTTGCTTCGGCCAGCAGCTTTCTCACTAATTCAATTCTATCAAGTAATCCCCATATCAACAATTCAGCATCACCAAACAATATCGGGTTTGATTATTTTACAGTAGACTTTCAGGAGGATTTGACGGCATTGCACGGCCAGGCTCTCTACAACCAAGCTGAGTATCTCAATGACGCGGTCAAATTCATCCTTGAGCAGTATTATCCATCACACGCCGGTCCTGAAAACCTCTTTCCTCTTCCAAAGTCCATCATTCTCATTGGGCACTCAATGGGTGGCGTAGTTGCCAGAACAATGCTGACACTAGGCAACTATAAACAGGGTTCTGTTAACACAATTTTCACACTAGCTGCGCCGCACACCCTGCCCCCCGTGGCTTTTGATCCTATGGTTGCACGCATCTATGATTCCGTCAACCGGTACTGGGAACAGTCGTTCTCGCAGGATCTCATTGGGAGAAACCCGCTTGCTTCTGTTGCCGTCATTTCCATCGCAGGCGGCAGCCTCGATCACATGATTCCATCGGAGCTAGCTAGTTTGGCGGCAACAATCCCGCCGTCAAATGGATTTACCGTTCACTCGCACTCCATTCCGCATGTGTGGATGGGTATTGACCATCAGGCCATTGTCTGGTCTGACCAGTTTCGTAAAGTCTTTGCGCGAGCTATCCTTGAGATTGTTGATGTAACATCATCTCAAAAAACCAAATCGCTCCCGGAGCGCATGTCGGTCTTTCGAAAACACTTTCTCGGTGGTTATAATTCACCCGATCTGTCAAATTACATACACGAAAAATATCATCCAACTATTGGTGGAAGCTTAAATAATAGCAACGAGTCTGCCTTTATGCCGCCACGCATCGGCGACCCTGACACTCTGCTATGGGTCGACAAGGTCATTCCGATCCCGATTAATCAAAAGTTTTTTCTCAACAATCTGGGATCCGCAGCTCCCAAGAAAACTGCACATATTATTGCTATCCCGTCACCTAATTTTCAGATAAATCACTTTTTTTCATTAATCACTGACAACCACCTGCTCACGCCTGCGCCAACTTCGACCGAACATCTCGACGACAATAGGCCGCACAACTTGATAACGGGACATGTCCTACCAGGCCTGTACGCAATGGCATGTCGATATGAGTCTAAGTCTCACAGTGTCGCACTCAACGTCATTGATTTAACTGATAAATCAACAGCTGATGATGCGGGCTTAGTGGGCCTTTTGTGCAAAAATATTGCCGACGATTACTTCAAGTTGCCGCGGCCGCTTTTTTCACACACCAAGTTATCACCGCCTAGCGAGCATGATTACTATTCTTATTTTCGTTACGGTATAAATCAGCTTAAAGATTATGATTTTATTGCGGTTATTGACAATAATAAGTTTCCAACACCCGGCTTTGTAAGCGCCGAGTTTTCATCTAAGTACTCGGCGTCAGTGACTGTCAAGAACCCGCTTAGAGATTTTATTCACGGCGTAACAGTGTCATTGCGTGCGCACCGACCAACAGCTGTTGACATATCCTATGTGTCACTCTGGAGCAGTCTGCTAGCTTTCAAGGCTACGATCACTGAGAAGCCTCGCACTACACCACTGCTAGGCTACTCTGTAACAGATTCTGTGATGCTGCCGTTCATCCGTCAATACTCTGGCGACAACTACGATTCAAAGTACTATCTTAATGTGGGTAATGGCACAGAACTCGACGTGTCCATGTATGGTGTAGCTCCATTCACGCCATTTGGCGTGCGAGCTGGTGAGAGTGCGACTAATGTTGAGAGCAATTTGTTTTATTTTGGTCAAACCCCGCACTACTACCACAACCTCCACCTGCAAGTGTGGTCTGAACCGTCAGCTAGTACTGGCGCAGGAGCCTTGCAGATTACGCTAAAGTTGGATTTACTTGCCAGCACTGGAAAGCTGCTGCTGCATTATCGTGTAGGCGTTGTGATTCTGCCGGTTGCAGTTGCGTTGTGTTCGCTTGCTCTGCAGCTTCGGCTTTATGCTACTACTGGCCAGTTTGTTTCCTTCAGCCGCGGCCTGCGTGCATTTTCTTCAACGCTTTTGGGACCTATTGCTCTTGCAGCCACCGTTTTGCCCGTGTTGTTTGAATCTAAATTTGTGCAACAGATGCTTTTCTGGCTAGAACCGGATCTTGACTATCTGAGTGGTGACGGTCCTGTGAGCATTTTTAGTCAGACAACTAAGCGCAATTCTTTTCTTCTTGGACTTGAACCTGGTCATATGTGGTATCTCGGAGCATTGTTTGTTTTAGTTGCGCTGGGCGTCTGCTGCATTGTTAATTACCTTTTGGTTGGTATCGTAAGTGTCTTAGGCCTTGTTCTAAGACCAAATACACAGACACCGCTGCTGAGTTCTGTCACTTTGCGTTTCATGCTGGTTTGGGTACTCGCTTTTTGCGTGATCTCGCTCGGGATTCCATCTGAAGTTGTCTATGTCACCAGTGTGTTGCTACAGTTAGTGCAAGCAATTCATCGGGGCCCGCCGAAAAGTAGCAGCAGTGCTGTGAGCAGCAGCAACAATCAAAATTATATATTTTCGCTCTTAGTTCTCATGCTTTTGCTTGCACCGATCCCTGCACCCACACTTATAGCATTTTTTCGAAGCACTGTGACTACAGGTGTTTCTGTTCCTGCTGGCCACCAACTACTTAATAATTTTGGTTTATCGCTACTCTCCCTTGCTTTCTGTGTGAATCCAAACATTCCCCCTGCTCTTGTTGGTGCTGTGCAAGTGCCAGCCCCCGCTACGCTTTCTAAGCGCAATGGTTCTATCAGTGTACCATCTTCACGACCACTGCAAACACTAATCCAGCAGTGGCTGCTACTTGCACCGTCTTATGGTCTTTTTGGTTGGGCCGCATACACTTTTATTTTTGGTCTTGTTAAGCCTTTCATGGTGTTCCGGCTATTTTATGGGTTTGCTGCCTGGAATTTTATCAGTATGTGTTTCAACCAGTGCTGATAAGAAGAAAAAAAAAATTTCTAGAGATAGATTTATGTATATTGTGATTCCTTGTGTTTGTTTTTACGTTTTCATTCTTTGCGATAATGCTGTAATATTTTGGGGTTTGTCTTTTTTTTTTTTTTTTTTCCTTATCTTGTTTAATTTTAATACATAAATGTCTAATTAATTATTTTGCTTTCTACTATCAATAGGCCAGTCTATGAGTTGAGTCAATGGTTTAAAAACACCTTTTACTTACTAGATTTGTTTGGAGCAGAGGAAACCAATCCTTTTTCAATGTAGTATGTAGAAAATATTTAATGAGTTATAAGTTTGGTATTCTATTAGTAAAGCAGAATTCAAATCTAGGTTAGATAGGTTGCTTCAAAACGGTTTCTCAACAGGGGCTTTCACCAGGTCTCTAGCAAAATTTTTCAAGGTTTTGAAGATGAGCTGGTTGTCACACATCTATCTTTTTTTTTTTTTTTTTTTTCAAAACTAAATGGAACTTATTGTACGAGTCTGGCATACCAACAATTTTATCATCAGATTCCAGATACCCTTCGGCATGAAAAAAAAAAAATTTTTTTTTGTTATATCTTTTCTTTTTTTTTTTTTTTTTTTTAAATCCAATTTTTTTTTTTTGAAAAATTTTTTTTTTTTTTTTATTTTTTTTTCCCTTTTTTTTTTTTTTTTTTTTTTTTTTTTTTTTTTTTTTTTTTAATATTTTTTTTTTTTTTTTTTTTTTTTTTTTTTTTTTTTTTCAATTGCATTAAAAGGTCTATCTAAATCCGTATACATGTATTTGTGGGTAAGAATAAGCGGGTTCATGTAGACCAAAACCCGAGCCCTTGGTTTATTTTGGACTTGCTATTGATAAATAAAAAATTGGAGGAAAATTGACCACACAAATATATATATATATATTTTATTCCTTTTTGTAGAAAATGATTTTAAATTTATCTTTAAGGCTTGGTTATGGTTTGCTTTCTTTAAATGAGCTTTTTATGTTTTTTTTTTTCTTTCTCATGTGCAAGGAAGCAACGAGGGGGAAGACATACTGGAATGTTTTGGTGGTTGCTCTCTTATGGCGTACACCCAGCCGCACGCTCCCAGAAGCGGAGAAGTTCCCTAGAGGAAATCCGTGGAGTTTGAGCAACTACCTGCGCCGTTTACTACTATTATCAATAGTAGATGATGCTAATTAATACTAATACTATCAATAATAGATCATATCATTATGATTGATAAAGTGTTGTTTTGTCATCACGCAAGACCCGCTGGCAATTGAAAAAAAAAAAAAAAAAATCACGTTTGCACATTGTCAAACCAACATATGATTCAAGTTTGGTGGGGTTTGACAAGGTTTTCTCGTTTGTGTCTCGTCTGTTTAGCTGAGGGGGGTTGCTGCCTGCATGCGTGGGGGGGAGGAGTAATAACAGCAGCATTATTTTGGCTCATATACACATAAAAAGACATATACGGACATGTGATAATCCATCGACTTGCTGAATGCTTTGCAATCAGCAATTAGCAACATATTGACAATAAGAATAAAATATACTATTAGACCAAGAGCAAAATAAATGCATATAGATTTATTACATGAATTTAGAAAAGCCTGGCGATCAAAGCAACTACCATTTACCATTTTTATATCGCTAATATATCAACCACCTAGGTCCAAGTAATTTGTATTTTTTTTAATGTTTGTAACTCCATGTCAAGTTATTTATTTTATTTTATTTTTTTAATTTCTGGTAAAGAAAACTTGATGACATAGTTGGCCCCGGGTTACTAGGCCATTTGAAGGCTTGTCAGCCCTCGCGTATCGTCATTAATCACTAACCACCTGCACCCTGATTTTATTGCTAGGCTTGATTTATCTACTCGGATACTGATCATAATCAGTAACTCTACTGAACCTGCAACTGCGGTCAACCAATCAGCCAATATAATAAATCCATTGCATTTTTTTGATGCTGCTCGATTGTAATTGTAAAATGCACATATACACATAAAGTGAACAAGCCGTACACTGTTATAAATTAAAGGTATAATTATATCACTACGGCTGCTCTAGCACCAGTGCCAAAAAAAAAAAAAAAAAAAAAAAAGTTAAAAAAAAAAAAAAAAAAAAAATTAAAAAAAAAAAAATAAAAAAAAAAAATTTTTTTTTTTTTGCTTCTATCAAATCCATATAAAAATTGTAATATTTTCTTACTAAAAAAAAATTGCTTTGAAAAATGATTACTACTCTTGTGATTAAAATTATAACGCTACTAAAGACAATTTGTTTGTTGACTCAGCTTTATTTTTTTTTATTAAATATTAATTTAACACATGCCAGACCAAAAAATACAGGTGCCGGCATATCTGTTTGTATGTATGTAATCTGTTTTTATTATCGCTTACTTAGCTTTATATCCCGATTAATGTGGATTATACAGTCGCCTACTTACCAGCATCTTTGCGTCGTACCAAAGCAAGGATCTGAGTTGCTCAGCGTCGCTCTCGTACCACCCCGTGTCGAGTTTTGTACAGCTCTACCTGTATCTTTTAATAATCGTTGAATTTGCTATTATATGCCATTTTACGAGTACACGAGATTATAGGCATGGCGCAGCACGGTAGATAGATAGATAGATAGATAGATAGATAGATAGATAGATAATCAGTTTATTGTCCTTACATCAAATAGTTACA
>JAKUCA010000294.1:0-18036 GCA_030567025.1 Geotrichum europaeum
TGTCAACAGCAACGGTGGTCTTACCGGTCTGACGATCACCAATAATCAACTCACGCTGACCACGACCAATGGGGACAAGAGAGTCAACAGACTTAAGACCAGTCTGCATGGGCTCGTGGACAGAGCGACGGGGAAGAATACCGGGGGCCTTGACCTGGGCACGGATCTTCTCAGTGGTCTCAATGGGACCCTTGCCATCGATGGGATTACCGAGGGCATCGACGACACGACCAAGCATGGCAGGACCGACGGGAACATCGACAATAGAACCAGTACGCTTGACAGTCTCACCTTCCTTGACGAGTCTGTCGGAACCGAACAGGACGACACCGACCTGGCCAGCCTCCAAGTTAAGAGCCATACCCTTGACACCGGAAGAGAACTCAACGAGCTCCTCGGCCTGGATGTTGTTCAAACCAAAAACACGGGCGATACCATCACTGTTGCGAATGTTAGTATTGAATTGACCAATGAGAGTCGAGAATGGGGAAAGTGAAAAAATGGTAGGGAAAAAAACACAACAAAAAAAAGAGAGAGAAAATTGAAAAAAAAAGTCTCGAGATTAAGCGAAATATAAGCGTCGAGACAAGGCGAGAGCAAGACATTTGAGTCGATTTATTACAGCCAAAAACAATGAAAAAAAAGAAGAAATTGGTGAATGTTTGGAATTGGGGACTTTGATAAATACGTACCCGACGGAAAGAACGCGACCAGTCTCGTTAAGGTCGGCCTCGCCGGAGACGCCACGGATGCGCTCCTCGAGGATGGAAGAGACCTCAGTAGGAGAAGCCTTAGCAGAGGCAAGACCTCTGGTAAGAGCAGGCTATGCAATTGGTTAGATTAAGGTGGATGGTGACGAAGGATATGTGGAGTAGAGATGTGATTGGATATTTCCAGCACCGGGGGAGGCTCTACTCTTGTTAGAGGAGAAACTTACGGTAGCAACAGCGACTCTCTTGACAGAGACGGCAGCAGCACGACGAGCAGATTGGCGTAAGACAGTGCGCAACATTATGTATATGGGGGGAGAAAAAGGGTGGAGGGATGAAGGATAGTAAGAGGAGGGATGAGAAAAAGAAGGAAGAGAAGAGAGAAAAAAAGAGAAATTTCTGTTGGAGGAAATGGAAAATTATTCATTAAAACTAGGGAAAGGTGAAATTTCAAATCTTTGAGTAATGATTAATCAGCTTGTTATTAAGCATGATGTTGCACAAATGTCGCAACGTTGGTTTATTTAAGGACTCAATTGCAAAAACCCATGCAAATCAGTTTTAAGAAGTGCAGTTGTGATTGGCTGGCCGCAAAAAAAAAAAGTTGAACCAGCGTCAAATGAACCAATAAAAACTCAGAACTGCTGCTGGTATTCAAGTATATCTAAGTCACAAAGCAAAAGCTTTAAAAAACCACAATCGAATTACAATAACACATATGATATATTGCTTTTATTATTTTAAGTTTTAAACTCTTTTGTTTATGTTTCTTCTTGAATATTAGCAAAGTCTCGATTCCCAGATACTCTGCGATCTTATGTAATTGTTTACTCAACACTGTAGTTAACACCTCTTTCTCCAAAAACTATTATTTCACGTTGAATAGAAGCAAAACTTTTGTATCAACCATTAATTAAATTTTATCGTTTATTTTTTACCACTAATATATTTCCATTTTCAAAAACTTGTGAGACTGGTGAGACTTGCTGTACTGGTGGTGGTGGTGGTGATGGTGCAGGTTTGTTGTTGATTACATAATACATGGTAGAAATCTGGCCACTCACAGTCAACACAAAAATTTTTGTTGTTTCCACCAAAACTTTCACTTGCAAACAACCTGATTTTTTTTTTTTTTTAATACTCCATTTTCCTTTTTTTTATTTACTTCTCTCTATTTTCCCTTTTCCTCTCTTTCTCACTATCCCCTCTCATCGCCAACCTCTATCCAACAATCATGCTTTCTCGCGCCGTCGTCAGATCCACCAGAGCCGCCGCTCCCAAGACTGCTTTCCGCCGTTTCGCTTCCACCGAGTCTAACCCCAAGGTTCGCAGCGCCTTCACCTACGCCGCTGACCCTGCTGCCGGCGAGGCCTACATCAAGCTCGAGGAGGAGACTATTTCTCACTCCAAGGGTACCGCTGAGCTCTGGAAGAAAATTTCCATTTTTGTTGTTGCTCCCATTCTCGTTGTCACTGCTGCTTGGATCTACAAGAAGGAGTCCGAACATCTTGCTCACAGAGCTGCTCACCCCAGAAAGCCCGACGATGAATTGCCCGCTGAGTACGACTACCAAAACGTTAGAAACTCCAAGTTTTTCTGGGGTGATGGTGACAAGACCTTGTTCTGGAACGACAAGTACAACCACAAGAAGTCTGACTAAATCATTTTCTTAGACCTAGCTTTTTTCTCTAAGGATTTTTGGTTTTCCTAAATTAATACATTTTCATTCATAGTTTCTAACTGATCATAAACGAATTACACATATTTTTTTTGTTTAATCTTGGTTACGTAGAGTATGGGGGGGTCTTGCTAATACTGTTAATGGTTCGAAATCTGAGATTTGCCCTAGGTGAGTTGGAGGCCTTTGACCTATCGCGTGTTTTTTTTTTTCATGCGCCATACTCTCGAGACTAACAAGTCACGTGGAACGTGGCATTTGAGCAATCACAAGCGCAAATGTAGATTGTACGCTCAAGACGAATCCCATCTGAAAAAGAGATGACAATATTAACATCGCAAAGGCTATTTGATTTACCCAGTCAAGTAAAAAAAATTTTTTTTTATTGCTTGAATTTGGGTCGAGTTTTGTCTTGATGGATTGATATTAGACTACGTAGTTAAACGGTCGCCCTGTCAACCACCGTGGGAATTACTCTCGGTGCAACAAGTCCAATTGTCCTGTCAGTTTCTTTATATATGTAGATATGATTATTATTGAATTTAGATATAGTTGTGTGCAGCTTCTTAGTGTATTTATACTGTTTCAGGGGTATTTTCTAACACGTTGGTCAAACCGGTCTTGAAGCTTTGGAGTTTGCTCTTGCGCAAGCTCAAGAAAAGTGTTGAGAGCATTACTCTTGCCGGCCTGTTTGTGATGGAAGTTATAGAATTCAATGTTTTTTTTTTTAAAAAAACAAAAGGCTTTTGTTACTCTTATATAAATTTTCAATTTCGAGACATTAAACGAATTCTTTCTATCTACACAAGAAGGATAGGCAACTAGTTGTAAAATCTCTATAGTTTCGAGTCTATCAGTAAACAACTGTTCCAAATCATTCAATTAGACTATCATTATTAGTCAATAACATGTCCATTCAATTTTCGAATACAAAAAGTTGGTTTTTATTTTTTTTTTTTTTCAATTGCCATTTTGTACTTGTGTATATATGACTTTAAGAACCAATATGTATGTGTAAAAAAAAAACAAATAGGAGAAAAGGAAAGTGAAGGTTACAAGTGATTGAAAACTCAATTTCGAAACTCAACTCAAACTAGACTATATACTTGTAGTAAAATGAACAATGATTGATGTATCATCAAATTGACCCAAAAAATTTGAAATTTTCAGAGATAATATTAATTGATTAAATTGAAAAATATATATTTTTTTTGTCTCGAGCATATGCGCCATTCAGGTATACACTTAAGAATACAGTTATATATTCCCAGTCAACTTTTCTTTACAGGTTTTGGTATAAATACAAGTATTATCTTGACTGATATTTTCAAACCTATCTTGTCAAATAAAGGGTTGTGATACATTTTAAGATCTCTCTGCACCTTTTTAATTCATTTTTTTCTGATAATTACGGTCCCCAATCCTCACTAATGGTAGTTTTTCGAACAATGAACAAGAACATGCCGCAAGATATTTCTTATTTCATATATCAAACGATAGCTGTAAACCAAGGTAAATAGATGAAAGATCTAAAATTTTCAAATCGGGAATAAAAATGCAGCAATCATCACCACTAGCCAAATATATATATATATAATAAAATGAATGGTTGATTGTGTATTATTCTTATTTTTTATTATTTTTTTTTACAAGTTCTGAATTCCTTCCAAAAGTACATCCACATCGGGGGCCACAATCATTTTTCTTGTAACCTGGCCAATAAGATAGGCCTTTTGTTCCTCGGGGGACATTACCACGACATCTTGTAAAAAATTTGCTTCGGTTCCTTGTGATACTTCCATGACGATATTGCCCAACAACATGGTTAATTTGCCGGATTTGTGCAAGCGGAGTTTACCCGCCATGCCCTCGGGAAATCGGGTGATGGCGGCAGACTGCTTGGCGGCGTCGTTGGCGGCAGCATTGTCGCCGACCACACGCATCTCGACGTCCTCATCGTCGGCTCCGTCGTCTTCGCCCACAGGCACCTCAAACTTGGGCGCCAGCACCGGCATCTGAAAGAAGAAAAGCTTCTGCTCAATCTCGGGCTGGTGCTCCTCTGTCATGGCCACATCATCATCCTTGTTCTTTTCATCAGTGTCAGAGGTAGTGGCAGCCACAGCAGCAGCCGGTTCAACAGATTTTGATTTCAATATCGACGAAATATTGAACTCCTTTGCAATGGTTTTGTGATCGCGCGCAACCCGCTTGAGTTCTGTTAGCTCTTCGGGTGATACATATGTGTCAGCTTTGCCCGGCGGCAGAACAAAGGGGGTAGATGACTTTGATCGTACAGGTCGCGAAACTGTAATGGACTTTTTGTTGCCAGTTAGCGTACCAGCGGCATCGGACCCAAACTCCGCTTTAATCAGGCCCGCTGTCTCGTCGTCGACTTCAACTTCGACATCTTCATAACCATCGCTGTAATCTTCCTCATCCTCGGCGCTATTTTCATCACCTACTTTAGTTTCCTCTCGTGACGCACGCACGGGGAAAAACTCGTCTGTATCAGCCCCCGTGTGTCGGGTCATGTTAAACGCGTTCGGGTCATCCAGAATATCATCACCCGTCTTAACCCCACCATTTGCCAGCATTCTTGATACATCTTCAGCCACCGATGCGCTTCCAGTAATTTCAAACGCGGGCCCCGCACGACGGCGACCATCGTAGGCACCAATTGATGAAAACGCACCTACGGCCTGCGTTGAAATTGGCTCGAATCGGCCACGGCCACGGCCTTGCTTGCCACCTCGGCCATTATTGTTACCAGTATTACCACCAGCTCTGCCACCAGCCCTACCGCCACGTGAGCCGCGACCGTGAGCATTGCTGTTAAATGTCGGTGTTTGCACCGCCACGGGCGCAATCTTACTGGCCGCTGGCGCTGACTTGTCACGGTCTTCCTTTGACCGACGCGCCACCTGTTTTGGCAGAAATGAGCGCTTGGCACCTAATGCACCGCTAGTCTCCGCCGCGCTGCTGCTGCTGCTGCTGCTGCGGCCTATTGCGGGGCCGCCGGGCGTGGGACGCGCGCCGAGCGAACTAAGCCTGCCCGGCGCCAGGGTCGAGACAGCGGGCTTGGGCTCGGTCACATTACCCGTGGTGGCAGGTGTCGCCGACGCCGCTGCAGATCTGTTTCTTCTAGGTGGAGGAGGCTTAGTAGGCGGCATTATCTAGATCAATGTGTAGTCTCTGCTATGCTTTTTTGTTCGGGAATGCTAACGGTGATTAACTTAAGAAGAGGCAGAAAAAAAAAAAATTAAAAAAGTGAAATTTTGGGCTGACAAAGACAACAGTGCTTAAGCTTGTCAGCTGGGAGATGGGTTAGCGGCCCTAGCCCTTTATTTCCAGACTTGGAAACTTGAATAAAGCCTCGATTCACGCGGCTTTCAACTAATTTAAGATGGAGCAGCTCGAGCTAGAACCTGTCCTTGACTGAAGCCATTAATAAAACAAATAGTGTTTTTTTTTTTTTTTTTTTTTTTTTTTTTAATTTTAATTTTATTATTATTAGTCGTATTTAAAATACATGAATCGTAAACATTAATCGGTTTTTTCATCGACATCATTTAGGCCACTTTCTTTTGTCGTAGTCATAGTCGTTTCCCACTCATCAAAGCACTTCCACGAGCAAAAGTTGCGTTTAAACACAACGTTGCGGTTGCCACGGAATGCGCGCCACCATTCAAAAGCATAGCCAACACCAATAACTGTAATTTGGCGGCATGTGCTGCATGTGCGGCTGCTCTGCTTCGCGGTGATGGAAAGATTAATGAGCTTCTCAAAGTGCGGGTTCAAGTTCAGGCGCTGTTTTTCACGTGTTGTAAGAACAATGTGGTCCGCGAGCACACGTAGTGATTGCTCAGTTAGCGAAGCAACTTGTGCATGATTGTGGGGGTTGCGAGACTTGAGGTAGATGGATGCAAAGTACGGGGTGGGCTCCGACGCGGTTGCGGAGATGCTAGAGAAAGTGTCTGAGGTCTGTTGATTTTCGGCAAGACTAAGAGTGTGATGATTGGGGGTTTCAGTCAAGTCCTCTAATTCATCGTTTTCGTTTTCAAGACCAGTGGGGACTTCGCGAAAGGGATTGGGATGCAGCGAAAGAATGGATAAGCCCTTGAGATGTGTCAACTCAATAGGCAAATCTTGAAGCAGATTACCTCCAATTGACAGCTCTACCAGGTTGTGTAGCTTGCACACTGCCGGTGGGATTTCTGTCAACATATTGTCACGCAGGGTCAGGACAGTGATATTTTTGACATCAAATATTCGCGGAGAGAGCGAGGTTATGCGATTATGTGAAAGGAAGATCTTCACTTTGGGTACTAGCGAGTCATTGTCATTCAAAATTACCAAATCTTTCAAATCCGAAATTTCTTCGGGAATTTGAGTGAGCTGGAGACTCTCCAGCTTCACCTCGGATTTCCCCTCGTCAATAGCGGCTTGAATAACATTCTGCGCAGTGAGTAATGAGTTGTTAAGCCTAATAGTGTCCCTGCTACAATCCATGTCCTCGTCTTCGGCCCCGTCGTCCTCCTCCTCCATCAGCGTCACGTCGTGCTCGTTATCATACACGGGAGGTGAGCTTGCTGGGAGTTCCCACAGTCGGTCGTTATCAAGATCGCTTGTAAATTGATGCAACCTTTTAAGGCCCGAGCGGTGATGGTGCGGGTTAACATCATCGTCTGTGTGGAAATTGTAGTGCGACGCCTCTGAGCTTGGCCAATACTCGCTCGTATTGTCCGACATGGGGTAGTCGCGCTTACGCGAAATGCTCGACGAGGGCGCCGAATCGGCCACTACGTAGTTAGTAGAGAGAGCAAGTTCATTCGGTGGCCGCGATTGGTCGTGGGCAAAGGGTAGCAGGTGGTTTGAAACCATGGCAAAGGAAAGGACAGCGAAAGGGTGGACGCGTAGGTCAGTGAAGTGAAGGAGAAAGAAGTTACGAAATGTCGCTGCTCATCTTGTCGTAGCAGAAGGCCCGTTGAGCAGCAGGAATTTTGAAATTTCTCTGCTTATGTCATGAATACGTACTACAGTAAACTGCCTAATCAGAACTAAACCCATCTGCTATTGCAGTAAACTGCTTATATCAGCTAGACCATACCTGTTACAGTGAACTTCCTAATAAAGTTTAGTCACCAAGGTCTGTGGGCGTTTGACCCTGGTGTTTTGTGCTTTTTTCTTCTCCTCTCGCCATTAAAAAAACCAACTGCACCCCTTTGACCTTCTCCTGACTTTCTGTCCCGACTCCAGAACCAACAACAAGAACAACAACAGCAACCTGTACTCCGTCGACCATCTTTAACCACCGCGCATCTCACATTTCCAAAAAACAACAACAAATTAATCATGGGTGTATCTTTATGGCGTCCCCCACTACAGAACACTGCGCACACAGCTCCCGCGCCAAAGCCGCCGTCTCCGTCAAGGGTCCGGACATTTAATACTAGGCAACTCATTCAAGACTTAGTCCAATACCGCTTACCCTCTCGAGAACGCGAGAATAGCAGCGGCAGTAGAAACATTAACACTAGCAGTACGAGTAATATTAGCAATAGCGACAATGGTAATATCAGTGATAGTAGTACATACCCAATAGCGGGTCTGGCTACAGCGCTTAGCCGTGTGGCGCAACAGCCCCCGATCTTCGGCAGCGTGATGGCGAGACGGAGTCGGCGCCGGCGCCGGCGTCGGCCCAGCCCACATTCAAATCTCACATCACTGACCCGGGATCTGCTTCTGCGTCACACCAGGATCAAGCGATCCGAGTGTTCCTTCAGGGGCGTTGGCGCCCGCATGAAATTTCTATGTGAGCGGAGCCAAGCCTCTGGGCTCGTCCCCACGGCATCCCAAAACACTGATTCAGCTGACGCCACGGCACCTGGTGGCGCTGACAGCACTGACGCTGCCATGGATGACCTCTCGTACACATCAGAAGAGGATGGAACTGTCCCGACAGTGAGCAACGAAAACCTCAATCGGGCAATAGCGCAAGGGCTGAGGTCCTGGTTTACCCCCCTGCAGAGCAGCCTGATTCAGTCTATGGGTCCACCCTACACACTAGAGTACAACCCGCCGCCTGCTAGGAATAGTGGTAGTGGTATCAGTATTGACTTCAGCGAGAACAACGATGGCGGTGAAGGCGAGAGCATCAGTGACGAACACAGCGAAGAGAGTGACTACGATGCATACAACGACGAAGACCGGGCTTTCCAGCGGCAGGTACATTTTTCAAACCCGGTCTCCGACATCTTTGAGCTATGACGATGAAATTTCAATGTATGTACTTATTTATTTTTTTTTATATCTATTTTTTTGTGACGGCCAATTTCATTCACGTAAGACAACAATTGCAAATACCCATAATCCCTAGTGTTCTTGCATGTTTTAGAAAAAGAGAGTAAAAGTCATAGCAACACTGTAAAGCAACACTGAGCATTTGGTGACAAGAGAGAGATAAAAATTATTTCAGCAGACCATTGACCTGAATCAGGTTCTCAATAAGCTGCAGCACCTCGTGCTTTTCAGTGTCCACAGGGTTAGCAAGGCGGTCTTCGACAACACGATCAAATAGACCACGCAAAAGCTTTACCAGAATACCAATTCGTGGCCAGCACTTGAGGCCAAGCCACTCGTCAACCACAACGCCGGTACCTAGCGGGTCGACGGTGACGCCACCTGAGGCAAAGAATAAGAGGCCGTAGACATTGACGGGAGTGAGACCATCGATAAACGTTTTGGTAGTTTGCATCTTGCGAGCGTAGGCAAGATATTCGCCATACTCATTGTCAGTGCGCTCACCCCGCGGAATAAATGTAGTTGCGCCAAAGAGAAGTGACGCAGGGTGCACAAAGAGTCGTTCAGCGGGGGTAAAAATTTTAATAGATCGAGCATCAGTGTTTTCCGATTCAATGGCACCAAAGTTGGATGACTTGAAAGTTTTCTCCGGCGGCACAATGTTGGCAATGCTCGGGGCAAGGGATGCACCGATAATGGCACGAATCATTGCCGTGGATCCCTTTTCAGCCCCGCCAGAACCAGAGTTTTTAAGGGCCGAGCGGGAAGAGGAGGAGACAAACCCAATTTCTTGTAAGATTGTGACATACTGCTTTCGTGCACTGGTGATGTCCTGCAGCGTTTGTCTTGACAAAAAGTTATCCTTCAGCCACCTTCGGAGCTCTGAACTGGAAGTCTTGTTGTTGCTGCGCAAGCGGGAGTATTCATCGTACGCGCGAACTTGAACTAGCAAATCACCAACACCATCAGCCGCACCGAATTTCTCGTTCAAGACTTGTCGCAGCTCGTCACGATTATTCTTATTGCTGATAAAAGGAGATCTTAGTGACAAAATTGCGGCCAATGTAAGACCAGTATCCATATATCCAAAAATTGACGAGAGAACAAGCAATTTTGCGCACCGCAAGTCTGTGGGAATCATAGACATGTGCTTACCCAATGGCGTCAGGTCAGCCGTGGATTCATCAGCCGTCTTTTCCAACGCGCCTACGCTAACTAGCGTATCTCTAGCAGCCTCAATGGCTCCAGTCTCAGGAGGGTCAATTGCCTCAGCCAAGAACTTGGCTGTATCCTTAATTCCCATGGCTTTGACAGTAAGATAAAGTTGCTCCAAGGGGGCTCGCAAAATTTCGGGAAGAGGGCGCTCGGGCATCTCCTTGGCCTCCATCGTGGAGGTAAACATTTTGTAGCAAGTACCTCTGCGAACACGACCGGCACGACCACGACGCTGCTTGGCAGCGGCAAGCGAGGTCCAGCAGTCTACCAGCTGCGTCGAGCGAGTAGTTGGATCGTAACGAGTCTCCTTGACTTTACCCGAATCAATTACAGCCACAATATCCGGGATAGTAATAGACGTTTCAGCAACGTTGGTACTGACAACGACCTTACGCTTTCCAGCAGGCGACGAGGGGAAAACCCTGCGTTGCTCTTGGGGAGAGAGCGAGGCATGTAGCGGGAGAATATAAAAGCGTGACGAGACACCCGCAATAGCATTTATACACCGGTCAATTTCAGCAACACCAGGCATAAAAATAAGAATAGACCCATCTTCCTTTTCAATGCCTAGTTGGCGGTCAATGTAGCTCACGAGATTAGCAATGAGGTCATACTGGATGGTATTTCTCATGGCAATAATTTTACGACCAATGTCAATGGGCTCGTTCTTGTCAATCTTTTTGTCATCATCATAGTAATCATCATCGCCACGGAGCAAAGACGGCGGTGTGTACCCAGTGATATCCAAGATAGTGTCGAGGTAGTAGTCATCAACAGGAAAAGTTCTGCCCTCAATATGAGTGTAGCCAACCTTTTTCTCGCCGCCAAAGTAGTTGATGAAAAGACTGGGATCAACGGTAGCACTCATAAGCACAATTTTGACATTCTTATTAATTGAGATGATGCGTTTGAGTAGAATGAGCAAAAAATCACTGTCAAGGGATCGCTCGTGGACTTCATCCACCACAATGTGACTAAATCTACTAAACTCTTCAGGACCCTGTTGGATCATTCTTACCAACACACCTGTGGTCACAAATCTTAATAGCGTTTTGTTTGAGACCTTTGATTCGCCTCTAATCACGTAACCAATCTCGTCGCCAATGTCGCTTGCACGCTCATCGGCTACACGCTGCGCAAGACCCATCGCAGAAATACGTCTTGGTTGCGAGCAGATAATATCAACTTTTTCACCATTGCCCGAGTTTATAAATGAGTCGACCACAAACTGGGCGACCTGAGTTGACTTACCAGAACCAGTCTCACCGGTGACAAGAGTCACCTGGTGTTTGTCAATAATATCAATGATATTCTCCTGTTTTTTCCACGCGGGAAGAGCCTTGCGCGATTCAATCATATCTTTAAGTTTTGATGATGTCTCAAGTTTAGCCTTGTGGTCAGCAAGCATTTGCGTGGGGTTACGCTTGGGCCGGTTAAATTTGCGGCCCGACGACTGTTTCTTGGTAGTGTCCGAGGAGGGCTTCTTTAAAGCAATCAGCTCTTGAACACCGGTAATACCCTTGGCTAGCTGTGATAGGCAAGATGGGTTATTGCAGATGGTCTCAAAGTTGTCCTTGAGCCACTCAGCTAGCGACATTATCATAAAATCACCAGTTAGGTTTTCAATCGCATACTGACCAGTGCGCTTGATCAAATCAAGAATGACGTATTTGGGAAGTTTTTTTGTCTTTGAGGTAGAATCGGGCATTTGAAGCACCTCAATAGTGATGCCGGGAATCTTATGTGGATAGCTGTCATTTCGCCAGAAAGTCAGGTTCAGCTTTGTATCCTTGAAAAAGTCGTTCAGTACAAAGCAGTATGAGTCTTCCTTGACCTTAAACTCCTCTGGGTCATAAATAGCTTCAAGACTTGAGATTTCTTCCTTCCACATTTCAAGAGCCTCCTCAGGGTTGGCGGTAAACTCATTGGCTACAGCAGAATCATCATAACAGAGACTGTGAGTGAGTGAGATAATGGCGAGCCGTTTGTCGCCTTGAACCGCCTCCATCTGCGACCGAATTAAATCCTCCGTGTAACCCATTTCCTTGATGTCGCGCACAGCGTATTCAAACTTGAGATCATTGGATTGGATGCTCGCAGACATAGCCTTATACTTGTTGTTGGCAAAAATCCCAGGCAGATCATCTTCAGGAACGTGGATTAACAACCATTCAATAGCGTCTGAAAGAGATGAGCAAATTTGCAATGACTCAACTACCTGGTATTTGGCAAAGCCAATCTTGACAAGAGTCTTATATAACGACTTGTAGAGATCAGAAGATTCATCCAGACGAGTACCCTGTTTAGTGTTCTCAAAACCGTGGTACTTCTTGATGAGCTGCTCCACAGCAGTACGCGCGTCCTTTGACATGGTTAGAATCTTGTTAAAACGCACCCTTTTAGCGGGTGGCTGCTGGTTGTTGTCCTCCGACTCTGTGCCATCCGCGACGGCCCCCCCAGCCGCAGTATTTTTCTCATCCGAAATGGTCTCTTTCACAGATCTCATGATACTCTTAATCTCGGTCGCCTTTCTGCCCTTTTCCGAATTCTTGGACTTTTCAATTTCCAGTTTCTTGGCCTTGAAATCACGGTCTGCTTGGAAAGGATCTTCAACATACTGATACGCCTTCTCTGGAGACGCTTTCTTAATGTCGTCGAGCTTGGACCAAAGCGTCTTGTGTTCGCCGGGCAGGATCATCTTGAGATTCTTGTGTGACGCGATGCGGTGTAGAGTGTAGGTTGCCGCAAAGTGGCGAGCCTCCAAAACGGTCGGCTGGGGAGGTACAACCTCAGGCGGTGGCGTGAACCGCAGAAACTCAACTTGACTAGTTTTGGGGTTCTTCTGACCCAAGATCGCCGTCGCAGTGTATCCATTTTTCGAATTTCGCTGTGTTTCGTGTTAGTGATCTGATTTCGAATAGTCCAATGGTAAATTCCAACCTACCATATCAAATGTAACCTTCTCCCATTTTGCTTTCTGGCAATGCTCATGCAGCAATGTCGCTGGAAGCTTGCCTGTCCATGAAGATGACGACGTTACGGACTTGCGCGCCTCAGGGTTCATGGGAGTAGACCGCTTCTTACCGTTCGGCAGTGTTTGCGGCTTTTTATCAGCCTCAGGGGCAGGCTTCTCCTTTTCAGACTTTTTGGTTTTAACACCCTTAGTGGTCTTTGTCTTGTTCTTTTCCTTCATGGCTCCCAGGTCGTGCTCTGATGTTCTGGTGATCTGACATTGAGTCGCTCTGATGCCCTGGAGTTGATCTGTAAGAGTGAAATATTTTTGTGCTGACTGAGCACTTATCTCATCATCTGATAGTTTGCAGATTTGAACCCCGAAGTGATCTGGCAGTTACCCTGCAGATCTGATAACGAACTTGCCCCGCCGCATTATGATTGGCGGGTATCTCTCCGTGCTCAACGCCCTGCTCCGAACCCGCCTCAGCGGCAGCGCTGATACGAACAAGTGAGAACTAAGAGTGCTCTGTCTGAATATATTTGCAATAATAATACTGCTCATGTTTACTCATATTGCCTTGGATCCGTCGCAGCATTCGTTCGTTTAGAAAGGGCTTTTTTTTAAGTGGGAAAGCAATCGACCCTTAGGCGCGGTCTAGACCTCCGGACCAAATTCTATTGCTGCTATTTGGAAATTTCAAATCCTCCTCCAGAGTAACTCGGCCACTTCTTTCTCTCTGTCATCTCCAATTTCTTCCAGAGCATTATTTCTCTTCTATTATTGTTCGGTAATTTAAAGGAATTTTGTATTTTATAGCTTATCTATAGCGGAATCCACTTTTTTCTTGTTTACCGATCTCTTTTGCTGCCATGCCTGCTGTCGTTACATCCGACCATGCCGACTCTGTCGCAGCCCTCCCTAAGAATGTCGTCCCTCCTATCGCAACCGCCGACAACTCGCCCTTTGAAAGCCCTAGTAATACCGTTCAGAGCAGTGGTAGTCAGAGCAGCCTTGGAAGTGCTCCCGATGAAGACGACGAGTTCGACTATGAGGCGCTTCCCGAAAACACCTCGCTCACTGTCAACCTGATAGCTGGTGCTGCTGCCGGCATCATGGAGCACACAGTCATGTATCCAGTCGATGCGATCAAGACCCGCATGCAGGTCGCCAAATCTGCTAATGTTTATTCCGGTATTGTCAATGCCGTCTCCAAGATCTCTGCCGCCGAGGGTGCTTCTAGTCTGTGGCGAGGCATCTCGTCCATGGTCATGGGTGCGGGTCCTGCGCACGCTGTCTATTTTGGCGTTTACGAAACTGTCAAGCTGAAACTCGGCGGCGACAACGTGAATCACACGCATCTCCCGCTTGTCTCTGCTGCGGCCGGCGCCTCTGCCACGATCACGAGTGATGCGCTAATGAATCCGTTTGACGTGACCAAACAACGCATGCAACTTAACGCCTCGCGTCAGTATGCGAGCACATTTGCCTGTATGGCTGACATTTACAAAAAGGAGGGCCTTTCTGCCTTTTACGTGTCGTATCCTACAACCCTCATTATGAACATTCCCTTTGCTGCTGTCAACTTCACCATCTACGACACGACATCTAAGCTGCTAAACCCGGACCGCAAGTACGATCCGCTGGTACACTGCATTGCCGGTGGTCTCGCCGGTGCCTCTGCCGCTGCTGTGACTACGCCACTTGATGTGGTCAAGACAGTGCTGCAAACCAAAGCTATTTTTGTTGAGAACCCTGCTGTTCTTGGTCTCAATTCGTTTTGGGATGGTGTCAAGTACATTTATAATAACAACGGCATCAGTGGGTTTGCGCGGGGAATGCGGCCTCGAATTGTTGCAAATATGCCGTCAACAGCGATATGTTGGACTTCATACGAAATGGCCAAATTCTATCTGTTCAAAACGGGCATGATTAAGGAATAGACAGATCAAGGGACCAAGACGTAGAAAGTCAAACACACTATTTAAAAGAAAAGAAAAAAAAAAATTGCAATATATATACAAATCCTGTAAATAATTTTTTATTCAATTGTTTTTTAATACATTTATTAATACTTAATAACGAATTCTATCAAGTTCTGGTTTTCCTCAGCCTTATTATAAGAATTGATAGATCTGAACCAATTTGAAGAAATATACGTGGACTAGTTGAGCTCCATCATTCATCCTGCAACGGAATCCATACGGAAAAAAAATCAAATATTGTAACTTGTGTATAAAGTGCTTTTTTTTTCAGATATCATTATCAGTCCGTGCGGCGTTATCAATATGGTTGATCTAGCGCTTGTCCCTGTTGTTGGGAAGGCGCAAGTCCCGACTTGAGACTTGAACAACACGAAATCACAAGTACGCCATGTGCACGCACAACTATGTCAAAGCATTGATACGTTAAAGATTAACTGATATACAAGATTATTTTTATACTTTTTTTTTATTTAGTTACATTGAATTCTGATCCAGTTTAAACTTCCACTCACACTGATCCTTCCAGTGACAGTTTTTGCAACGCGCGTACTGACTGTTTTGTACACCAAGTGGCGGTCGCTGGTAGTCCCAGAATCCCATCGCAAACTCGACCACTTCATTCATCAACTCGCGATCAAATGTAAACTGGTGATGTGAGAGCGTGCGAATCTCGTCGGTACGAGCATTGTGGTACACGAACTCAACCTCAGTCTGGGCCGAAACTGTTGGAACAATCATCCGGTACAGGTCACTCAGCAAACTTTGGAAGGATGCTACGGACCAGGCGTCTGCGTATTTCTCTCTCAACGATTCCATGTGCGTCAAGTTATTAATTCGAGCCTTATCACATGCCATCATTGTGTGTGTGTCCTCCAACTGCTCCTTTATTGCACTTCCTAGCTCCGTTGTAAAGTCAACTGAATCTAGATCAAGATGCCCGTGGTGAGCATCCCAGGTTTTTTGACTAAACCTGCCCAAAACTAAATCATCTAGCATCTGACGATATATGAATGTCTGGTACTTCGCGTTCTGTATGCTTTCCTGGGTCGGAACCGCTGTCTTGCTTGCCCGCGTTTTAGTGTCTGTTATCACCACCTCACCGTTTTCATCCAAATGCAGCTTGTCAATAATGCCCGATACAAATACGTTCTTCCCATCGCCATAGGGTATCATGCCTTGTAAATAAAGCTCCCGAACGCTGCCATTTCGTATGAGTTCCAACACCTTCACAATGGAATCAAAAACGCGATCGCGGTTCACAACTTCTGTTGGCAAATTTTCGATGATACGAAGCACATCCTCAATTTTCCGGTTCTGCTGGCGCTCAAGCACCTCGTGTATGCGCATCCCGCGTTCTAGCGTTTTGGACTCGTAGCGCACATCAAATATAGTGTCGTAATAATAACGCACTTCGCAGTACTTGGGCACGAGCCCTGTCACCGACACACGGTGCTGGCCGATGCGCTCAAGCAGCGTCGTGCCGTCGGGCTTTGGGATCGTAATTATATTTTTATCAGATTCAACGGGTTCTTTTATACTAGTAGGTATTGTTTCAGCGGCAATAGCGACAGTGCCGTAAGCATTCCCAAAAGTTGGCTCTGCTTTTGACGGAGGTATTGAGATGGGCTTTTCAAATGAGTCCTTGCGAACACTATCCCTAACGCGCCGTGAAAATGTCAGCTCGAGCACAGGATAGCCTCGGCGGGCTGTCGTAGTAATGACACGTTTTGCCGGCAGTTGAACTGTTTTGATCATAACTATATTCTTGTTTTCTTTATCTACAGGGTGCTAGTATCTATTGCCTAGCAATAATTAGTGGTGTAGAATCTCTAGTATGCGGTGATAGATTTTGATCCTGAGATTTTCTGAGCAATGAGACTAAATACCACACAAGTGCCGAGAAAGCCAATGAGGTTAAAAAACTAGAAATACTTGGTTAGCATTGCAGTCAAAAACAGAGAAAAGATGTCATTACATACGGCCGTTCTGGAGTATCCTCTTTCTTCTTTTTCAGTTCTAAAGGAAGCAAAAATACGTCTGAGGTTTGGCAAGGCCTGGTAAAAGTTAGATAATGCAAAATAACATAGTATGATGTAGATTTTGCACGTACCATTATCGGAAATGAGGTGTGTTGTGGTGACTGTGGGAAAATGCGAGATCTGAGTTAGAAAGGATCGTTGCTTCAGGGAGTGTGAATGCTAGGGTTGGGAGTTGTGCTAATCTGGGACAATTGAAAAAATAAAAAAAAGATTTTTCCCATATTTTCTTTGCCCACTGGCCCCTCTGCGTTCATGATCGGTATCGAGTTTCGCCCGGTTGAGCCCCAGGCGAATGGCGCATTGCACTTAAGCGACTCGGCCCAGGGCGCGGCGAACCGCGCTGTGGGCCGGCCCAATTTCTTGCAGCACAGCTCCCATGGGAGACCTAGTGGCCCCCCTGTTCTCTGATGATGCCGCTCCACGTTTCCACGTGGCCCACCGAAATTGGTGGAACCCTCAAGGGAAGAGGAAGAGTCTCTCAAAGAAATGTGTTTCACCGAATTTCCCACCTGCTTAATGGACCGAACCCTAGGGCACGGTCTTGTGTACGCAGGTATGCGCTATAGAGCCACAGAGGGGTTGCCTCAAGATATCGTCCCTGGTGGGAGTCGATCCTGAGTCCCCAATGTGAGACTAGAAAATCTGGTAAAATCTTCAGAAACAAAGGAGGGTAACCCTGTCTTTACAACTGGACTATACTCCATATTTCAGAACTAAAATTCATTAGGTCTATCAAGATCCAATTCAGAGTATGGTGATTAAGTCTTGTTTATATTAACAAGCATCAACCCTGCGGTGACCTCAAAACCATACGGCATATCCTCACAGAATGCGTCTATTTTGAAGACATACGGCAAGAGCTAAAACAGGCTTCCCCAGCACTAAACCTCTCAGTGCTGGTCAACACCAAACAGGGGCTTCAAGCAATTGCTAGCTTCTGTAAGTTGAGAGATGACCATCTCTCGACACTCTCACACTATTGTTAAGCTTTTTTATAGACGCTTGCTAAAACCATTGTGACTATGTCAGACATGGATCTCCCAGAGGCCTCTAGGTGCTGGGTGAACTATTTTCTGAGCAGACGAAGGACTAGCTTGATTATTGATGGTAAGGGAACAGAGCCGAGGTATGTGGATTCAGGTATTCCCCAGGGTTC